>WEIV01011903.1:9996-27493 GCA_013390005.1 Calyptomena viridis
TGTGTCTGATGGAGAAGTATACTCACGCTTCAAATGGTTAGTGGTGCTGCCTTCGTGCTCCTTCCCAAGCTGCAGTGTGGAGTTGCATCTGATGCTCCTTTCCCAAGTGTCCAGGGACATGCAAAACAGCTTCATTCCAGTCTTGGCATGACATGGCATTGCAATGTATTTTCAATTACAGATCAAGTGTTTGTTAGTTTTAACTTTGATTTTCTTAGTTCTTCTCTGTATACATTACAAACTTTTCTATCTAAATTTCTATCTATATTTATCCTGTATTCAAGGTGTGGATTTGGGCCAAAAAGTGGATTTTATGTGTGGATTTTTTTTCTAGATAGCATGGCTTTAAATAGTTACTGTCCTTCTCCAGAGCTTCTCCAAAACTCTGATAGGCTTAGGGACAGTGCTGTGCATCAGCACTATAAATATTTTCTTTAGACCCCTGAGAATATTTGGAATTCAACAAATGTTACCCAGTAGCTGCTTGGGACATGCTTAATATTAGGTTAAATGACTCATTCTTGGATCAGAATAACTAATAGGAATTTGTGCCAATGTAGCCATTCTTCTTGTTATATACGAAATGATGCAGGATTGCAGATTTATCCTTCCTGCCTGTTTTAGTGTAATAGCATGTGATTATTTTATAGGATGTATTACGTTTCTTTTACAGAAGTTCAGGATTTGAGGTATTTTTCTTTCTAAGTACAAACTAAAAAAGGAATTATTAAAGAAAAGGTGAGAGAATTGGTAAGTAATAATTTTATTTTAATCTGTACAACATTCTGTAGGAACTAGTTTCAGTAATCTGCTTAGACCATGAAAAGCATCTAAAAATATATTTATATTTTAAGGGATAGGAAGCCCTTTAAAAAGTGTTGAATTGTAATTTATTATCTTCAGAAATTATGCTATCATAATGTTATAAAGATAACCTGCATTACTGTTGAGCCTCATAAAGATTCTTTTTCTCTCTTGAATGCTTATGATCATCTTAAGTACAGGAGCACATAGATGGCACTACATTTTTATTCTCAGAACCACATGTCAGAACCACTAGAATGTAATTACTATATCTAGAAAAGATTCTTGCTGGTACTTGATGAATCCTTTTATGAATACTAGTACATCTCCTCATAACCAATCAGAGCTGCCCAAAATGTACAAAACATGTGATGTTTCTTTTTCACTGTGCATGTCAAAAGTTGTGTTTTTTACGGTTGGCTGCAAAGTCAAGGATTGCTGTGGTTCACTAAGGCCTGGTGCTGCAAGCACTTGTTCACATTTAACTGTTCAACTTTGATAAACTATGTGTATAGTTATATGGAACAGCACATGGACATGCATGTGCAAAGTTAGTACCTCTAGTTCTGTAAAACTCCACATATTTTTGGCCTGTAGCTGTGAGACTGTACCTGTGAGACAAGTCAGAGTCAACAGCAGAGCAGCTTTTAATCAGTTTATCACTTGGGAATCTGCAGTACTTATTTCAGTCTGTGCAAGAGTTTCACAAATTAATGTTTTGGTGTTTTTTTGTAAATTTAAAATTTTCAGAGCATGAATTTCTGCATAACTCTATAAAAATATGTTCATTTTTGGCACTCAGAGGGAAAGTCTTAAGAGCAGCCTTCTATAGGAAAATAAAAAAAAATAATTTTCTCTTTCAGTTCATTCCCTCTAATATGGTCAACTGATTCCTGGCAAGAAGAAAATTTCTGATCAAGTTCTTTATGGAAAGAATGTGCTTCGAAAGTCCTTGAGGT
This sequence comes from Calyptomena viridis, assembly GCA_013390005.1. NCBI lineage: Eukaryota > Metazoa > Chordata > Aves > Passeriformes > Eurylaimidae > Calyptomena > Calyptomena viridis. Next base: position 11,760 of record WEIV01011903.1, read on the forward strand.
CTGCAAGTCAGAGAACTGTTGAATGAGGCATTTTAGATTAATCCAAGTGTAATATAGTTGCTAGGTCTCTAAAGTCAGAACTAAAGCTATAAAGTTATGATTTTGGTCAAAACACAGTTGGATTTGTAATTGGAAACAAACTGGGATCCACGAAGTGGATGTACCACAGCTCTTTCCAGGAGAGAAACAATAATTTCCTCTGAGAGAGAAGCTGGGTATACTGTTACAGGTAGCTGCCACCAGACAGCGCTCTGTATGCTCAGTCTTGTCCAAAAAGCACCAGGTCTGGTATCCTTCACTGATACTCCACTAGGCCCTCTGTGAACATCTCTCTGATACTGCTTTGTCACTCACCCCGAGGCACACAAATTCACCTTTCAGCTGAATCCACAAAAACAACACTCTGCTTCATGGCAACGTGGTCTTGTAGTTTCAAGCTACAAAACTGTGACTGAGTGTCTCTCCATAGGACCTTTGATCTAAACATTATGTAATGGGAACCTATTAATCTACCCCACAGTCACTAGATCAAGGCACGACAGATGCAAGCTATATTGTTTCACCAACCAGCGTGCTCCCTGCCTCTTGACTGGGAGCCAGGACAGTTCTAGATTTGAATGCCTTTAGCAGTGTAGCCGCTGTGTGCTACTGTTCCCAGGATTAAGTTTTAGAAAGTCGGATGAACCACAGCAGCCCAGCTCCTCTGTCTTTGTAATGATCCATAAATTTACTAGTGTTACCAGGGATAGATTCATTACCACAGCCAGGAGATAAGCAGTAAGACAAGAGGCAATGGGAAGAAACTGATGCACAGAAAGTTCTACCCAAATATGAGGAAGAACTTCTTCACTGTGTGGATGACCGTGCACTGGAACAGGTTGCCCAGAGAGATTGTGGAGTCCATCCACTGGAGATATTCAAGAACCATCTGAGTAATTCTTGAGTTATTCATGGACTTGTTAGACAGTCCTATGTAGGTAAAAAAATCCCTGGATATTGTCACAGTTCAGATTGGTGCTCCTTAAAAGTAATTTTCATGTATTTCTGCACAAGAAACCTCATCTGTAACTTAACTTCTTGCTTCTGTCTTCTGACTGGGTATTAACTGTGAAAGAGATAAAGTTCACGTTTAACAAGTATGAGGTCAACATGAGGGGAAGAATTACTATTGTCATCGTTAGAGCTTCAACAAACAAGACCTTTCTCTTAACACCTTTTTCCACTTTAAGAAAATAATTGCCTTGGATAATGTAAGCTGGACTCCTGGTCTTGAAATAGCCTACCCCTGTGGAGCACACTCTTTTTGGAGGTGTTTCTCCTTGGATCTGGGAAAACTGAAGAAAGACTGTATTCTTCCCTTCAGTGTGGCTGCAGGAAGCAGGACTTTTCATGAGGGAATGAAGTGGAGCCTTCCCAACTTCTGGAGCACTGGCAGACTTTACATTCATGGAAAACTAAAAGCTGAGAGGAGGTTGCAGAGGCTGCCACACAATGTATGTTTTTCAACATATTTTCTTAGGAAAGACTTTTCAATGATGAGAAGCATAGGGCTTTTCTCTGCAAGGTTTATATTTTTAGTGCTAGCTGAACAAAAATAAAGTGATTGAAACACAAGTGTTTAATAGGAAACAATATGCCGTGAACAATATTGACTGGAAATGCTACTGCATCTTTGAAATCAGGTTGTGTGTCATTGGAAATAATAAAAATACAGCTATAAATTATAGATTGGGGTTTGGTTTATTCTGGAAGCTAATTTTGAAGAAACAGGTTTATTTATTGGTTGTGTCACAGGAATATTTGGCTTGTTCTAATTCCAGTCTTCAGCATTTTTGCATTTCAAGCCATATAAAGGAATACAAGATCTATGGTACATCTTCCCCAGTTCAACAGGTACTTCAGCTCTAACCAGGCTCTGTAAATATACTGTTTTCTCTGTTGTTTCTAGCCACAGCAATACTTCTCAAATTATTTATTTATCTTCTAAAATTTACTCAACAAAACTAGTTTTCGTGCTGTGCTATTGCATTCAGGTCTCAAAACATTGCAAAGTATCCTTCAATAGGCCTCAATGCCAGTTTATTTTTTATAAGGGAAATGGAAAGACTTTGCTTGTTATCTCAGTGGGATACCAAGTTTGACATCTACATTTCCTCACTACAGGTGTGTTTAGATGTAGAAAATGGCACTCCAGTTGGATTTTGTATCTTCCAGACAGTGCGCATGATTTATCTGAACACACACTTCTTGCCTGCCTGCTTTGGCTGGGCAAATAGCTGGCTCAGCCCTCCAATCACCTGAGCTGCCAAAGCCTCCACCCCTCGACACTGGCGGCTCCTACACTACCTGCAGCTGGCTTTTAAAGCAAGTACTTTAATAAAATCACTTGCAGTCATTACTCTTCCATTTATGACAGCAGGAGTTCAGGATTGGTTAAGAGGAGCAGAAGTTTGCCCAGCAGAAGTTGCTCTGAATCAGGTTTGTAAAAGTTGTTTACTGCTGAAAGAAATAGCCTGAAAGTAACATAGCTTATCATAGGAAACTTTGCCTTTAACATATGTGCTTTTTGAGTGGCAGGGGCTGTAGTATGCAGTTTGTTTACATTACAGCATTATTCTGTCTTTGGCAAAGTGCAAAGTTTAGTGTTAATATATTGAAGATGCATATTATGTTTTCTTTCCCTCTCTGACTGAAAAGTGTTTCTGCTTTTGGATGATAAAGCTTTCCTTTTCCATTTTACGCATCTTAGATTTCTGTTACAGGTGCCACTTTCCAATTTTAGGGTTTTAAGTATTACTGAAATACACTACTTTAAATATTCCAAGGCATCAGAAGTTTTGTGAAAGTCTTGGGCACAACATGAACTTTTAGGACACTTCCGTTAAATCATGTGTTGGTTGCGGATATGTGTACACACATATGTACGCAAATCATAGACTATACTTAGTTTTGCTTCATCTCTGAGTTCTTTTACTTTCATATATTATTGCATGAGATCTAATAAATGCAATATTGCTGAATAAAGCTAAATGTACTTAAGGACAAACAGAAAAAAATTCGTAAATTCTATAGATGGAAAATATATAAACTTGTACTGTTTTTTCTGGGAAATGAGGCTGAAGGAAGACACTAAATTAATCTGTATTAAACAGTATATATTTATATTTTCACATTTTCAATATGTTAAAAGCTTTTTGGAGTATTTTCTCCTGAATTGGTATGCTGTTTAAAATGTTAAATTATTGCACCTACAATTTGTAGTATATTATATAATATTAGCTCAACAGAATGGTTTTTAAGTAAAATATCTTAAAGTTACTTTGGCTTCAGGAATCGTTAAACATACACCCCAATAACAGTATTAAAACTTTCATATCTTTTATATTGCTTTATAACAATTGCCTTCCATACAAGATTTTTATCTTTTTTTATTAGTGCTCTTAACAGAAAATTTTGTAGGAAAAGTCTGCAGCAAAACTTTGGATTTTCTTATGTGTAGCTTGGGTTTAATGTCTACTAATTTAAATCGCTTATGAGACATAATTAAATTAAAATGTAATTTTAATGGAAATAAAATTGGTGACACATGATGCAAGTTACTTTTGTTGCTCCAATATCCACTTATTTTTTGCATTTTGTTGACTCCTATTTGGGATAGAAGTCTTAGTTAGGTTATTTTTACATGGAAAATACTTTGCAGAAGTGGTAGATTTTACAGGACTGTGAAGCAGTCAAAGCAGTTTTAAATATGAATACAGTCTTTGCAGATGGAAACTGTGTCCCTTGCATTGTGTTTGTGGTTACAAGTTTTTTTACACCAAACTTTTCCTGCCAGAAGAGGGCTAACAACAGATGACTAAATGTTCCTGATCATCCATCCGAATGAAGAACTGATATGAATTATAAGGCTGAACTCTTCTTTTTGGTTGGCATTCGTATGTGTAGTGATCAAGCAGTAAATTATCTAGTTTACAACTAGCCAGGAAAGGCTGAATTTAAGAAGATTCCATCAGCAGCTACTGTAGAGGAAAAAAAAAACCAAAACCAACCAAAACCAAGACAATAAAGAACAAAAGTGATTGGAGAAATACCTGTGCTTTTTCAGGTACTCTGACAAATCCCATCAGTGTCCATCAGACATGAGGAAGCTTTGTTGGGTTTTTTTCTTCCTATATTAGACAGATCTGTCAAATTCCTTTCCTGTCTAAATTAGGTCCTCCTCTCCTGCCTGTCTCTGTTGGAGGTAGTTGAAAGGGTAAAACTGTAAAATACAGTGTGGATGGCCAGCAATCCTTCTAGGAATGCATTCAAGGAAGGAGGAGGTTTCTGTATGGGCTGATCATTGAACCTCAAGTCTAATGCAGTTGAACTGGGACCTCCCTTTTTCAGAGGACTGTTGGAGGAGTATTCTGTGTTATAGAGTAATCTGTAGCTAAATTAAAATTTAGTTCAAAAGAGACTTCAGAAGTGCAGTGACCCAGTGCATGCAGAGCCAGAGAGCTGCCACCTCAGTAGTACACAGCAAGAGGAATGTGCCAAGGTCGGCGATAAATACACTTCACAGATGTTTGCTTGTGACAAATGTCTCTGTAAAGCAGACTTCATTGAAGTGAAGCCTAGCACAGGTTTGAATGCATGAGAGAAGCATCAGGTTGGGTCTGCTCCTCACCTTAATTAGAAATGACTGCACACTGTTGGTGAATGCAAGGGCATTTTCTGGTTTTGGTTTCTTACCATTAATTGCCTGTGCTTAAACTCTGTATAGGCTCAGCATTCAATCTTCTCTCTATTTAAACTGTGTGAACAATTCACCCAACCCTGACTAGATCACACTTGCAGGCTACATGCCTAATGCTGTTGGTCAAAGGCGGCAGGTATCCAAGTCTGCTCCAAGAAATGTAGACAGGTGCCTCAGAGATGCCTTGAAAGCACTCACTTCCTTCTTGATTGATTACCCAATATGTCATCAAAACCTTCCTTTCCCAAGCTGTCAAGTGTGCCTCCCCAGGAAAGCTCAGAGAAGAGCCAGTGTCCATCAGCTGTGCAGGACATTCAGCAGGTACTCGGGCCAAGGCTGGTGGAGGTCATGGCAGCAGAGGCTAAGATGAAGCAGAGGCCGCAGTGGTGTGCTAGGATAAGGCAGGCTAAGACTGCAGCAGGGAAAGGCAGAAGTAAAAAGAAGCAATTAGGAAGATACTGGAACCTGCTGGTCAAAAAGTAGATAATTTTTAATGTCACTTTACCCTACCTCATGTTCCTGTCTGTCATAAAGATCAACAGAAAAGAAAACCATGAGATTGGTCCAAACTCGCAGGAATAAGATCTGCGAGTCTGCAGGAATAAAACCGTTTTTAAGAGCGTGTGGTGGCAGTCCGTGTAAGCTTATCTAGGACAATGCTGCCACCAAAAGGCACACCTAGCTGTTACATTCTTTGCTTCTGTAGGCTTGTTTTTCAGTATGAGATGTGCTTAGCCCCAGTGTTCTGATAACTGCTTGTGAGTCAGCACGTCAGCACCAAGTCATTGCCCAGGCTGTTCTCTTGCATTGGGTACTGCATTAAAGGATCTGCTTTACAAGTGACACCTCAGAAAAAGGTTACGGTGATTCAGTGATTTCTGAAGACACTTTGTCACCTCTTACTTACATCCTTTGGTCCTGTCTGAAGGCCAAATATCTTTGTAAACTCATCAGTTCCTCCTGCTGCACCGTCCTATCAAGTATGAAATCTTGGAATGTCTCAGGTAAATCTGAAAGGGGGCCATGTCTGAGGTAAAGTGCTGCACTTGGTACACAGCAACAGAACTCGTCAAGCAGGGTTCAGACATGGTTTACTATGCATATATGCATTGTAAGTATAGGAAGCAGTACAAGATATTCTGGACTACAGTGATTGCGTAAAAGCATGTGTGTTGATCAAGTCCGTGTTAGGATGGCTATACCTAAAAAGATATGTTTCCCATGCATGTGAGGTGGTTTTTTTTTCTCTACAAGCAAAACATTTTTATATTGAACTTCATCTTTGGTTGTGCTCCAGCTTTTAAAGGCTAAAGAAGAAAGGCTGGGTTTGAGTCAGAATAGGTGTTTCCTCTAACTGGCTGGTGGCTAGCAAGAACCAGCCTCCTGTCCTCTCCACGAGAATCAGAGAAAGCAGAAGCAGAAAAACTTCTGGTTTTTTACAAGGATTCTTTCTTAGCAGAGAAAACCATAATATCTTTTACCTGGCCACTGCAACAGATGACTCTAAAGCTTGCAGGACTCCTTGTCCCAAATGGCAAAGAAGCAGAGCAATCTGAAATGCCATTTGAATAACAGGAAATTGTTTAATGTTCTGAGAACAACATCTGCCAGAGTGTTTTTTCCTGTTAATGAAATGCCAAATGAAATATCATTTGTGAGGAGGGGGAAATATTTCCTTACAAAATGCTATGTTTCTGCAACATTGAAATTGCTAAGGTGAAGGGCATGGAGTCAGAAGAGCATTGCTGCCTGTTACCATATTAAAATAATAACTATATTATTATAACATCCCAAGTGACTGCTACAGCTTCAGAAGTGTCATTATGGAAAAAAAAAACCCACATAGTGGTGTCAGGAATACTTGTCTAAGTACAGTCCAGGATAGATAAACCTGGCTTTATGGGAGTGGAGTGCCTCAGCTTCAGGCCCAAAGATAGACTGTTCTTTCTGAAGAGTTCAGGAGACATAGCAGGGAATTTTGGCTGAACACTTCAATGCTGATTCCCCTCAGAAAATCTTCTGGATCTCTGCTGACAGGAATATCATCTGAGTTCTGAAACTGATGTGTGAAATCTCCTTAGTGAATGAAATCTACATATCATGGACAGGTACTTATCTCTGGGAGTCTGGTGACCTGAAAGGACTGCCTAATTGCAGCAGAGCTTTTGAAACTTGCTTGTCTTCCTCCTTCCACTGTCCTGGGCCAGCTATCACCTTTCTGATGGGCATTAAGCTTCTCTGCCCAGAGCTATTCAATTCCATTCACTATCCTTTATCAAATTTCTTTTACTTGAAAGGGAATGGAGACTTTTTTTCTTAAGGATGCTCCTTGAAGGCAGAAATGGAGTATCTGAGTGCACTTGGGGAGCTATTACAGGAATAGGGAGAAAATGTTTCTTTAAAGATTTCTCTCTTCCAAGGGGATTTTTTTTCAAGCAATCTCATATCAGGATGGCAGTTCTCTTACTTCTTGCTCTCTGTTTTAGGATCAAACACTGTTGATTGAGCTATCCACCTTGATGCAAAGTCATTGCTATTGGTGGATTGAACTATTGTGAGTAGAAATGTCCTTTACTGGTCAGGAAAGGACTGATCAAGAAACTGATACAAACCAGGAAGGAATATACGAGCAGAATATCTTCATCTAAATTAAATAGATTTTCAGTTCCCAGGAGGGTTCCACTTAGAAAATCATGAGCAGAATATAGATATTTATGGTATGAGTTGGTATGGTATGTCAAACATCAGTTTGGGGAGATGGCAGATTGTATCGCTTGACTCTTACCAAACTCTTAGCCATCAACAATACAATTCAAACAAACACTTAAAGACAGAACTTGTACGTTAATGCTGCATCTTTGAGATATTATGTTCTATGGGATGCTTGTGTCCTCCCTACCAAGCAAATGCTTTGGATCCTCAGCTATGATTTGTTTGAATTGGGGAGCAGGATCACTGCTGTTTGTAGCAGGCACCGATACCACAGGCCAGAGAAGTGCTGCCCACCTGCTGGCCTCCAGCACCAGGTTGGTCTGAGCTTGTGTGCAAGAGCTGATTGCATCCCACACTGTGATGTGTGCTCAGAATATTGTAGAACTGGAATTGGCATGGGATGAGCAGTTAGTCCATCATGTTTTGTTAGATGACTGTCAGGGAGAAGTGTACAATATTTCTTGTAAGGATAATTAGATCTGGCAAACTTCATTGGTCCTGATTTCAAGCAGTTCTTACTGAGCAGATTCTAAAGGCAAAAGTCATGTATTTGAAGACAAAAAGAGGTTGAATTGGCTCTGTCAGAATGCTGTATTTTAAAGCTTTTGCTGTTTATAGCCTTAGTGCTAGAGTTTTAGATCCCCCAAATCCTTATTTATGTTGGTGTTGATCATCATCTTAAAAGTCCTTACAGTGTATGAGATAATATACTGTTTCTATATATAAATGGTTAAGAAGTGGACATTAGCAGAGAAATAGTTAAAATTTCTTCTTTTTTATAGCAATGTAATAAATCTGAAGATAATGGATCTCTTTCCCTGGGGAAATAAGCGCTAAATAAAAAGTTAGGAACATTATATCCCTAATTTGTTTGATGGGCAAAAAGCACATGCCAGCTTATTTAATGTCACAGAAGAGTGTAAATGTATTTGTAGATGTGATTAAAGTTCTTTATTTAAATACTTTTTTCATTGTTTTTCTCTGGTGTCTATGCTATCTTTTACATAATGCAATGATTTCTTTTCTTTCAGAGCTCTACATCCACCATGTTGCCCTGTGGACCAGCTTTGTCCTTTATTCGGTGTCTGGTGCGCAAGAAGAATGTCAGTGGTGAAAGTCTTGAGGACACCAAGTTGTGCCGATGCTTATCAACACTGGACCTTATAGCCCTCGGAGTGGGAAGTACCCTTGGTGCTGGGGTTTATGTCCTTGCTGGAGAAGTAGCCAAATCCAATTCTGGACCTAGCATCGTTATTTCTTTCCTCATTGCTGCCCTTGCATCTGTGATGGCAGGTCTCTGCTATGCTGAATTTGGCGCTCGTGTTCCCAAGACTGGTTCTGCATATTTGTACACTTACGTTACTGTTGGTGAACTGTGGGCTTTTATCACTGGTTGGAATCTAATTTTATCCTATATTATAGGTAAGCTTAAGAACAAACACAGATCTCAGGGATTTCTGAGATGGCAGATATTACAAGATACAGACTTAAGTCTGTATTTCTTTTCTGCCTCTATGCTTAGCTGCTATTGCTTTTTAGTCCTGTTGAGATGAAATAACCAAAGTAATTTGATTAGGTTATTTCCTCCTGTTCATCACCGTTGCAAACAGATTTTTTTGCAAGATATTTTTGTAACAGCATGTTTTCAGAAGTATGAACCATATACCTTGGATGACAGTTGTGTCAGACAATTCAGTGATGATGCACAGGAATAAACAGGATTTCATGGCTGTCTTTGGTCAGCAAGAATAATTTCAGTAAAATCAGTAAGCATTTTTTTCTGATTATACACAGCAAGGGCATTTACATGGACCTCGTCACAACAGTATCTCACTTCAAGAAAGTCATGGTGTTTAAGTACTAACTTACTACTATAGCATTATGCTAATTAAGCCCTGTTTATTAGGTAATCTCATAAAATACAAAGTTGACTAGATCTGAAAAAAAACAGTGCTTGTATGGCAGATATTCAAATAACTATTTCAGTGCTTCAGCAGAGACAACATTTTTTGGTTCAAAAATTATTTCTTCCAGAGGAACATCTTCCAGACTTCTATTACATTTTGTATGAGCATGACTAGCTCCTGTACCTAACTACAGGATGACTGCCCAAATCATTACAAAATTGATATGCCCCCATATTGTATGTAAGTGTATTTCATGAGAGAATTATAAAAATAAGTTGGCATTTGGCTGTGACCATGTGCAGTCTTTAACACAGGAGAGTATTAATTTGAAATTAACTCTGGCAACACACATCTTGCTATTGATTTGTTTTTTGCTTTACTTCCAGGTAGACAAACTTTCCTTCATGTTCTTTCTTAAAATGCTTTCTTAGATTACTTTATATTTTTTCAAATATGTCATACTATACTTTTAAAAAGAAGTTTCTTCCAGAATGATCTGAGATATAAATGACACAGAAGTAACTTCTGCAATATTTTTGGAATAGATGAGGCACAATTTGTTATATTTTAGTTGTAGAATAATATGTTACCCTTTAACTACATGGAAAAATTCTAAAGCACTAATTTACTTTAGCAAAATAAACTCAATTGTAGCACAAGCTCTGCTTTTTTAAATTCAAGTACCAACAGGCTTAGTTTTATTTCTTTTTCAGTAGAAATATGTAGATTATATCCTGCTGTACATATGCAAAAGCCTAAACATGAATGTATTTTATGAAGGTACATCAAGTGTAGCAAGAGCCTGGAGTGGCACCTTTGATGAGCTTCTTGGAAAACAGATTGGTCATTTCTTCAGTACCTACTTCAAAATGAATTACTCTGGGCTAGCAGAGTATCCTGACTTCTTCGCTGTATTCCTTATATTACTTTTATCGGGTAAGACAATATATGGCTTCATTTATGGTGGTCGTGAAGTTTTACAGACAAAAATGCTAAATTGTACCTTGTATTTTACCAGAAATACCTTAATATATTGTTTAAAAGTCAGATGTGCATTTTGTACTGACACAATGGCTCTGTGAATTAAATGTATATAATCAAATTTTCATGTGTACCCTCTTCTGTTGAAACTAAGACATGACATAATCACTTGTCAGTACTTTTTTTATAAAACTCATGATACAGATTGATGGTAACAGGAGAATTATACAGTTCTGTGTGTTTTCATTGCTTTATCACTGATAAATGCTTTCAGAGGGACCTTAAGGTTAAGCTCTGTAGTTTGTTGATTTGATGTGGTCTCCTTAAATCATATATTGTGCATGCACTCTGCATTTGTCATGGATTTTTTCTCTCTAAATTATTCACTTACTTGGTATAAAATAATGTTCCCCTTTTAGAGAGTTGTTTATCCTAGAATTTGTTTGAGCTATAGGGCACTCCAAGATACTGATATGGATGAACAGACCATCTTCAAACCTGAGTAAACCTTTCGTGTCTACTCTTCTCAGTCCTGTTTCTTGTTCATCTTTACTCATGTATCATGTTTTTAAATCACAAAAATTGACACCAACTACATGTTATTTGAGGGATCAGAAAGCTCAAAAATACTGCAACTTATTTCCTTGTGGAAAGCAATTGTTAAATGCAAACATGGAAATGTTTTTACTGCCACTGGGAGTGGAAGCAAGTAGTGTATCCTAAAGTGTACAGTTTGTTTTCAGGCAATACTAGAAGCATTTCAATATTCAGTAGATGTGTTACCCATATCTCATATACTTGTCATGTTTAGTCTCTATATAGATCAAACCAAAACAGGAGCTTTTCTTCTCTGGATAGTGAAACTTTTTATATGTATGTAACTCCTGTTCTATTTTCTGCTATGAGTGGCTTTTTTGGATCCAGGACAACATTTTCAGTTCAGACCCTTACGTCTCAGGTGGGATGGACATGAATTTGGAATATAGATGGAACAGACCTTTAAGTTTCCTCTTCCAAATAAAGGAGATAAAAAATAACACTTTGAAAAGCAAAGCACTGGAACTCTACAAACCAAACTATACAGTGCTCCTACAGATGCTACCACTTTCTATGTTTTCTCCATTGCCATTGATGCTTCAGAACATAAGAATTAGAGGTTCCTAACAGAAGACAAAATGTTTCTCTTGTGCTGCACCACTGGCCCTGAGTTTTCATTTGTGTCCTGTCATCCTCAATTGCCTCTCCAGGTGTCAGTGGTAAGAAGCCAAACTCCCAGTGAGGAATTCATGGCTGCTGAGAGGTGGGGCAGTGGGGATGGATCAGGGCTGTGTAGGCTGAGCACGATACAGTAATTGGATTTTGAGCTGTGCAAAGCTGAATCATAGGAATAGCAGGTGATGTATAACAGAAAATACTACATGACAAGCACAGGGGAAAGTAGACAGAAATCTGGTTTGGGATTCTTCTTATATACAGAAAAGACTTAAAAAATGCACATACTATGAATCATACTGCATTAGGCTGATTGAGAAAAATTAGGCTGATTGGGGAAAACTGAGCTGAAGAAAGCATGCTCCAATTTCCAATAAAAATGCCATTGGTGAAGAAAAATATATCTCATATGATAAGACAGCAAATACCTCATTAGTGGAGTCAGAAACTTTTTAGACATTACTTTGAGAGGCTTAAAATTTTCAGACTTAATCTCTAAATAATGAGAGAAAGTATGTATGTGATAGTAGTGGAAATGCTTAAAGCGTGAAGGACCTGTGAAAGCTTTCCAATTGTATTTATTTTTTGTGATCTGCTCACTGCCTGCTCTTCCATTAAACTGCTAGTACACTTAAAATTGTTATGACACAGTATCATTCTGATGGAATAACCTTCAGATTGTTTAAATACACTATTCTTCAACCTAAGGCATGTGTATTTTGTATTAGACTGTTTCCTAGGCTCTCTATACATCACTGTTATAAACAGAAGGTGTGCATTTCTTTTAAAGGTTTCATTAATGAACTAGAAAATGGGATTTACTCTGTGATGGACATGCCCTGAAAAATGTAGAGGGAATAGGTTACATTATTAATCTAGTAATTTTACTTCTTAATCTAAAGAATAATTGTTCTGTAAGGAATAGCTTCTACCAATCTCTTTTTACAAAGCACAGATTTCTTGTAGCTATTCTTGCTTCATGGAATAGAGATATGTGTTGGCTTCTCAGAGAAACAGTAAGTAGTCATTGCTCAAAATACTTTTAAATACTTAAAGAATACCATTAAAAAAGCATTCTTTTTTGTGGTTTCCAATACATTTGCCTATAGTCATGCTGTGAGAGTCCAGTAAATTTGTGTTACTGCTTTTTAAAAGTATAAAATCATCTATAAAATATTTTTATTTTACAGGTCTTTTATCTTTTGGAGTAAAAGAGTCTGCATGGGTGAATAAAATTTTCACTGCAATTAACATCTTGGTCCTACTCTTTGTTATGATTTCTGGTTTTGTGAAAGGAGATGTCAACAACTGGAAAATAAGTGAAGAATATCTCAGAAACCTTACTGCAGTAACAGAGTAATTTTTAAAAGCCTATTTACTTGTTCACATTCCAAGCAGTTTTGTATTAGACATGCTTTATTGGTATATACACCATTAGTGTTTTAATATGTTTTGTCACAAACTTCAAAGCGAGTAACATGATGGTTACTTGATTCAGATATTCTTCCTTTTGCTGTTATTTTTGTCTTTCTTACAAGCTTGGACATAAAAATGTAATTGTGCAGTTTTGTAAAGCAGAACTCTGTCTTGACAAGAACATTTTAACATGTTTTGCTAGAGTGGTAGGGTGGGAGGGTGCATGTGTTTATCCTACCAATAATGAAAAAATAAAGTTATCTTTGTGCTTTATTTTTTTCTTTATAGGAACATCTCAACCTCTGAAAATGTGACAAGTATATATGGGAGTGGTGGCTTTATGCCATATGGTTTCACAGGAACATTGGCTGGTGCTGCAACCTGTTTTTATGCTTTTGTAGGATTTGACTGCATTGCAACAACTGGTATAGTATTTATATTTGTGTATATGTGTTTAGCGTGATTCTTTTATAAAAAAGACCTAAAATCCCCACAAACAACTTAAGAGTCTGTCTAGTCTTCTTACTTTGCTTTCTCCCAAAACTTCTTCAGTCCATGTAGAATGAATCTAAGTTCATTCCTGAATGTGCCTATAGGAAGAAGGAGGAGATTTTGCTTATTTTATCACTGTCCTAAAGAAATGAATTGTTGCTTTCTCAAGTCTGGGAAGTGCTTAGTACACAATTTTTCTGCTCAAATAATGTTAATCACCTTATTAATTAACCTTAATGTTAATCACTTTTACAATTCTCTGAGATCAGGTGACTCTTCTAAAGGCTGGCTTGTGTATAGCTGATAGGGAATGAGTACATTGAACTTATAAATTGTACATAAATAACTAGAAATAGTGGGCTTTGAGTACTCTAGATGTCCAACGTATTTTCTGTCTTTTAATTTACCTCCATTTTAATGCTATTTCTGACAACAAAATACGAGTTTTGTTCTGTGTCTCTCAGCTTATTTTACTCAGATTTTTAAAACTTTTATTACAGATATGACTCCCATGACTTAGATTGACAAATGATTTGTCTTTGATGTTATATTTTAAAGCTGAAGGTGGAAGTCAGTAAGAATTTTTTGTGGGGCATTTTTTTCCTTTTTTTCAGGAGAAGAGGTCAAGAATCCTCAGAAAGCCATACCCATAGGAATTGTGGTGTCCCTGCTTGTCTGTTTCATGGCCTATTTTGGGGTTTCTGCTGCACTCACACTTATGATGCCATACTATCTGCTAGATGAGAAAAGTCCTCTGCCAGTAGCATTTGAATATGTTGGATGGGGTCCTGCTAAATACGTTGTAGCAGTGGGATCCCTCTGTGCTTTGTCTACAAGGTAAAGACATTGAAATACTATTTTTGTTGGGAAAAGCTGATGAATAATATATTACATTTATATGTATGTTCATATGTTCATTTTGAAGTCTCAGTCCGTGCAAAGAATTAGCAATAAGTATTATAAGCAAGTTTTAAACTTAAGCAGGTCTACATGACAGTAGCTGTGTTCATTTAGGTTCCTTTTTTATTTTTTTTAACTGTACTGTTATTGAACTCTATCTCTTTGGTAGAAGTTTATTATTAAAGTATGTATTTTCAAACATATGATCTGCAAGTTATCTTTATTAACTGGTAAAATAAACCTTGCCCATTTTGTCCTTTCTTGCTGTCCATTCCTGATGACTTAGCAGCTCTATGGGCTCTGTGGATTTGCAGGCAAAATTGAAGAGATGATTAGCTAACTCCACTCCTCATGTTCATTGCCTGTCTTTGTTTTCCTTCAGTAGCCAGTCTGTCTTCTGACATCATCCCTTCCTGTGGTTTCTGTGTGGGTATTTGAGATGTAAATTATAACTGTGAAAATATTATAATTTCTTCCCCTTTATGAAACTGTGGATGTAATCTTAACATATTATTTTGATTAAAAAGATCAGGGAGGGCATGAGATGTATTAGTATGTATTCATATATATTACACACCAATTTTGATGTGGTATAAACACTTTCATAGAATAGAAGATTGCTTGATGCTTAAATTCAGGGCTAGAAAAATGCTGGTGCCAATCTTCTGCCTGAGCTTATGTAGGTAAGGAGTCATTTACATGAGCTTCAGTGGTAAGAATGTGCTGGCTTTCCACAAGGAAAACAAGATGCCTGTGGAAGCACTAATGCTAACAGCACTCTGAGATAACCGTGTAAGCATTAGCCTGAAGAAGATGAGCATGCTGAATGTGGACAATGGTTTAAAGCAAAGGAACATTTAGATGTAGGAGGGGATAGAAAAATGAAATAGTTCCAGAATGACGTTAAAGGAATTGTAGGTCTGACTGAAGAATCTCACAGTTTCACAGTTCATGTTGGGATTATAGTTATTTTCTATCTAGTTGTCGTGGTCCCCTCTGTTTGGAGGGTTTTACTGAATTTTTCCTTTATACTGATAAATAGTAAAAGTTACATATAAGCAGAAACTAGATTAAAGAAATTAATATTGGAAAACAAAAGGAACTGAGATGGCAAAATGCTTTTTTAGAAATTTAGAGCGTTGGTCTCTTTTTCCGGTGTATTCTGAAAAATTATATTTACTTCCATGGAGAGATTAATCTTTCNTGAAGCTTGCCTAGAGGTGCTTTAATTGAAAAAAACAATCTGTCCAAGTGTACTTGTATGGTGCTTACTTTGAATTACTGTTAATCAGCAGCCTCACATGGAAATATAGCGTGAAAAAGATGCTGCTAATGCTTATTTATCTGCTGCTGCTTCTGACTGACAAACTTTCTCC
>WEIV01011906.1:226-12992 GCA_013390005.1 Calyptomena viridis
CATATGCATAACTACTCTATGAATAAACATCTACATTACATCATTAACTAATTAGCACAGTCAACACCCATCTCCGCCCAGACCTCCGCCCCACATGGGGTCTTTTGGTGGTATTTTGGGGGTATTATCATCACCTTAGACCTAAGAACACTATGAACACGGCTTAATCACAAACTTGTTTTGTTTTGTAGGACACCAACATGTCTAGGTTGCCACTCGCTATCTCCCTCTCCCTGTTCCACTGTCCCCAGTGTTGTGACTATGCTTTTAATTCCAACCTTATCATTAACTAGGTGAGGGGAGAGAAGTAAATGGAAAAAAACTACATGAAGCTCTAACTTAGCTTAAAACCTTAAAACCCATATTAAAATTAAAACTCAAATCCTCTATTTTCAAATCAGCGCCAAGGGGGGGGGGAACGGGCGAGCGAGCTACGAGGGACAGCAAACACAGGCAGCACCCAGTGCTGGCCAGCACCAGTGGCCGCAAAAGGCGGCCACACCCAGTGCCCGGCTCCACGGCCGCCCTGGCAGAGCGGCCCAGGCACCCCCTCCTGGCTCCACAGCGGCGGCCTCTGCTGCTCCCACCCGCAAACAAAAGGGAAAAAGTTTTCATTAAAATAGAACCATAACAATGACAGATGTTCTTGAAACATAGCAAATGCAGTAAATTATCTACAGGTCATTCTTAGAAAAGCTGGTTTTGTTTCTGTTGTATAATTATAATAAAGAAAGAGGTGTATGCCTCATCCTACTCTTCTGTATGAAAGGATAATAGGAAGAGGTGGAAATGTACCCAGAACTGTGTATAATCCTCATAACACTTTTCTAAGAACTCTCTTTATAGTCCTCTAACACTGTGGAGATTGATTGACTTGTGCAGCTATAAATGAAATTTTACATATTAATTGGCTGCACTCCCCGCATGATATGCCACATTTTCTTACTGTTACGCTACACAACTACAAATGAATTCAGGTTAAAGAAAACTTTGCATTAGTCTTTACTACTTATAATAAAAAAAGGCAATTCATGGGTACCTCTGTTGTCAAAAATCAGATATAGATTCATTCCTTAGTGCATCGCAGCCTCCTTTTTGGTAGACCACTCCTTTCAAAAAAGCATGTAGAAATCCCACAGTGCTCTTTTTTAATTGATTAAGTCTTGGTGTCATGTTTAAACAAATCTCTGTAAGTGGATATGAGATAACAAAAATAAGGAAAATAACTGTTCAGAAAAAAAAGAAGATGCATTTAGGAAAAGTTTGTTCATTATAAAGAATCCAGCTAGATCTAGTAGGTTAGATTTTGAAAACTGGCATGTAAAATGGTCTTTCAAAATTAATGTTGCTTCTGAATTTATAACTGGGATGTTTCGGTTTGGTTTTTCACGGTTTTTGTTTGTTTGTTTGTTTTGGAGACTTTTTGAACTCTCAAACATTTCTTTTGTCCTGCTTAGCAATAAATATTGCAATTAACCTACACCAGCTAAGTCAGCTTAGGCCCAAATGTATAATTAGGTGAGCTAAAATAGATTTATAAGTATTTCTAGAGAAAAAAAAACCTGTCCACTTAGGTTACAGTAATATTCTTAACATCTTGGATTGCACAGGTCAATTATCCGCAAACCTTATTTCTGATAACAGATTTGCTGGCTTATCTGTCAAAGCCTCTGCTTCCATGCCTTGTTTCTTAAAAGATGTTTATCAAAGTTCTGAATAATTGAAAATGGCTGATTATCTGACCTATAAAATCCAACTCTGGAAGCAGAGTTGGTAATTCCTAATTAAAAGCTGGATTGTGTAGGTTTGGTCACTTGAAGTAAAATATTTAAACAATACCAGTACAATACAAACTTTGACTAATACTTGTTTCATCTCATGTAATTTTTTTAAGGGTTTTTTGTTTGTTTTCTGTACATTTTCATATAAACGTCTTTATTATTCCAGCTCTCCAGCTCTTAGGTTCTATGGTAGATGTGATATCCTTGCATGTTTATTTTGGAAAATCTTTTTTGAGGTACCAGTGGCATTTAAGATTGGTTTCTGCAGTAATTTGCATGTCTTCCTGTACTCACAACTACTGTGAGGAATTTTCTCATAAGGTTTTGAAAAAATATTTTCCAAGAAGAACAGAAGAATAGATTACTGATGTCCTTTTTATCTGTTTGTCCATGGATGTATATGAATGTGTGCGTGTATATATATACAAGAAATAAGAATGTATATGGCATCTTTAATGGATTTATTTCCTGGACTGTTAAAATAGCATTTGTCTCTTCTGTGTAGTGAAATGTCTGGTTTGAATGAATTTCTGAAAAAGGCTAACGGAAAAGCTACAAAAATTGAATCAAAGGAAGAGACAAATACCTTATTTTTCCCATGTTCTTATTGAAGACACAGAACAAAAGGGTGGATGGAGCTTATTTGTCTATGACTTTAGTATCCAACTCCCCCGTTAGAGCCAAACTTTCTTCTATTTGACTCTTAGTAACTTCATCTATGTTATACACACTCAAACTGTGTCCTTATTTCTTACTGGCATCCTAAGTTTTAAATGAAAGATGAATAACAAATCAAAAATTTACTTTTAGAAGTCTTCCAGACAGGAACTGGATTTCATGGTACTCATGAAAACTGAGTCAATTCTATCAAATGCTGTCATTAATATTGAGTAGCTATACATTACTACTACATGGTAGATCATTAATTTGAATCGTACCTTTATCAAAATACGTATTTATTTCCACAATTTCACACAAAGTTACACACACGTAGCTTAATGGTACTAATATTAATATTTTTCAAAGAGTTCATTAGTCAAGTCTTAAAATAATTGTTCTTCAAAATATATCAGAGCAAAATGATCAAGTCAAAATGATCTGTCACACCATCATATTTTAAAAAGGAGCCTA
The DNA here is from genome assembly GCA_013390005.1 of Calyptomena viridis. Classification (NCBI taxonomy): domain Eukaryota; kingdom Metazoa; phylum Chordata; class Aves; order Passeriformes; family Eurylaimidae; genus Calyptomena; species Calyptomena viridis. Next base: position 3,139 of record WEIV01011906.1, read on the forward strand.
TGACTTCACTAGAAATAGATTTTCAAGCTAGTATTTTTCATCAATATTTATTTCTGCTGTATCTTTTTTTGCATATTATGACATGTGAAAGATACCTAGTTCTAAACCAACTTGGGAAATATACTACCACACTATGTGGAAAAACACATCTTTACGTTGCAGAGGAGTAGATTTAATTCTTCTGAACGTTTCTGTAAAAACCTAGTGTAGGAGCCTGAAATTGTTGGTGTGAGATGAAACCTTCCTCAGTATCTTGTCTCCAGTGATGATCACTAGCAACTACTAGAAGCACAATGTCTAAGAAATCTGACAGTTATCTCTCTTTTCATCATTTCACAATATCATGTTCTACCTGGATTTCAGTAAAGCACTTGACACTGTTTCCCACAGCATTCTCCTGGAGAAACTGGCAGCCCATGGATTGAACAAGCGCATTCTGGGTTAAAAACTGTTTATCTATATGGTTGACCCCAGAAACTGGTGAATGGTGCTATGTCCAGTTGATGTCCGATCACGAGTGGTATCCCCCAGGGCTCAGCACTGGCCAATCCTGTTTAATTTCTTCATCAATGATTTGGACAAGAGTATTGAGTGTACCCTCAGCAAGTTTGGAGATTACACTAAGTTGGGATGGAGTGTTGATCTGCTGAAGGGTAGGAGTGCTCTCTAAAGGAATCTGGGCAGAATGGATTAATGGGCTGAAGTTAATTGTATGAGGTTTAACAAAGCCAAGTGCCAGGTCCTGCCCTTGGGTCAAAACCAGCCCCATACAGTGCTACAGGCTGGGGGGAAGAGTGTCTGGAAAGCTGCCTTGAAGAAAAGGACCTGGGGGTGTTGATTGCCAGCCAGGTGAACATGAGACAGAAGGCCAATGGCATCCTGGCTTAGTATGCAAAAATAGTGTAGGCAGCAGGGACAGGGAAGTGATTGTCCCTCTGTACTCAGCACTGGTGAGGCCACACCTTGAATATGCTGTTCAGTTTTGGGCCCCTCATTACATGAAAAACATTGAGGTGCTGGAGCAAGCCCAGAGAAGGGCAACGAAGGGTCAAGAGAGTAAGTTATATGAGGAGCGCCTGAGAGAGCTGGGGTTGTTCAGCCAGGAGAAAAGGAGGCTGAGAAGAGCTCTTGTTGCTCTCTACAAGTACCTGAAGGGAGGTTGTAGCCAGGTGCAGTTCAGGCAGATTCTTCTCCCAGGCAACTACTTACAAGATAAGAGGAAATGGTCTCACAAAGTACCAGGGGAGATTCAGAACGAACTTTAGGAAGAATTTTTTCACTGAAAGAATGTTTAAGCATTGGAATGGGCTTCCCGGGGAGGTAGTGGAGTCACCATCCCTGGAGGTGTTCAAAAAACAACTGGATGTGACACTTAGTGCCATGATTTATTTGACATGGTAATGTTCAGACAAAGATCAGACCCCATTAACTTGGAGGTGTTTTTCAACCTTAATGATTCTATGATTCTATGTGAAAGTACATAGTTTTTGAAATTTTATTAAAATTTCTTCAGTACAACCAGTATCTTCTTGTATATTACTCCTCTATTATATTTTCCAATACAAACTAGAAAAAAATAAAAGTTATGTTTCAGTATTTTCTAATCTGTAATTAAAGTGCAATAATTGTCCTGTTGACCATGATTTCTTCATGTATTTTTTCTTGTTCACATAAAGAAGTGTTGGTCAATGAAAAATACTGAGGAGTAATAATAATACACGTCAAACTATGAAGAAAATTCTTTATGAAAACTCTTCGTTATAGTGCTGGCTGTCACTAGGAATTAGTTATTGGAATGATTCACTCTTGGTCTTCCTGGGACACAGTGTCTTCTTGTCAAAACACTCTGATTTTGGCCATAGTCTTAAGGCAGATGAAAGATATTCAACAGTCATTTAGAACCGCCTTTAGGATGTAAGAAGCTATTTTTTTCTTCTGCTCAACACAAAGATTTTAGGGTTTATGTAATCCATTTTAAGTCCAATTGGCTGAGAAATTAATGATTCCACGTGGACTTTGATTCTCCTAAGGAACTGATCAGTTTTCAGACCATCATCACTAATTACTTCCCTCTCTTTAGCTTCTGCTAATATTCCATCTGTGCTGAGGAAGTAGAAAAGGACAAATGAGAGAAGACAGTGGTTTTAAAGAACTATTTAAATGTACCTCACAACATATTTTCTTTTGAAGTGGGCCAATAAAGCTCCCTGATGAGCTTTAGCTTTTTTTGAGTAGTCAGAAAAGTTCACCAAAAGTTACTTTCTTTCTTGTAGTATCAAAAATTTCTTCAGTGAGAGAACATGTTGGCTTGACCTTTTGTTTCATAGGCTGTAATTATTTGGACCTTTACTCCAATGACAGCATTTTTCCCTTTCAAATGTGATCTCACGTAAAAGTATCTCTACAAGTTCTTGGCTCTCTGTCAAGTCATTTGACAGCTAACCTCCTAATGTATTCAGTCTAGAAAATAGGATGTACACTCCTTCTGCATTTTAATATGAGAATAACATTAATTATTCAAGTTAGATCAGCACAAATTAAATTTTAATGTCAACAAGTTATTATCAGGTTATCTTAACTGAAGAGGATATTGAGTCTTTACAGTACGCTTCATGCACAGCATGTGTATCTTTATTTTAGTTCTTTTTTCCCAACTAAGAGACAAAGTAAACTTGATCTCAGACCTGCCACACCATTTTCAGAAATCGGGTACTTCTCAATCTCAAAAGTATTTGGAAAAAAAGAAAATAGTAAAGCATTTGGAGTATCCATCTTTGGGCATATTAATACTTGAGCTGTGACATCTTAAAACTTGAGTGGTCACAGCTCTGACCAACCTGCTCTAGCTGATGCTGCTCTGAGTGAGCAGTTGGACTGGGTAATTTCCAAAGTTGCCACAGTCATTCTGTGTGCCTGTGGTATAATTAAATTCTAAAAATCTCTTCTATTGCCAAAATGGAGTTGCATAGATAAATCTGAGCACTGTTCAGTAGATTATTATGAATTGCAATATTTGACATTTAATTCTGTTAAATCTAATCTAGCAAAGGAAAATAAGATATAATTTTTAATAGATTTTGTTACACAAAACTTTAAATTCAGCTGCAGTGAATATAAGTGAGCCACCGCACCACAAGAGAAACAAAGAATAGAATAAAACTTAGTAGACTCAAAACATCCTTTCAAATTACCAAGTTACCAAACTTGGAATTATTTTTCTTCTAAGACTCTTGCCAGTTTACGCTGCAGCAACTTCCAACAACTAGGCACACTTCAGAATAGAGATGCAGTGTCAACATGCTTCCAGAACTGACCACAGGCAGATCTTGGTCATTCTCCCTACTCTTGGAAAAGATGCTGCTCTGCACACCTTGACATCTGCATTTTTGTACTTGGGATTTTGTTCTAAATCCTCAATTATTCTCAGGCATTACAAGTGGATAGTGTCATTTTAAAGAAATCAATCATATAGTTTGTACACTGGTATACTGTAAGTGACTCCAGACCCTCTGGCAGGACAGAGGGGTTTTTCCCATGATGAGATGGAGCTGAGGAGACTGAAGGATGAATATATTTTTTCCAATGGACTTTAGTGTCCTAAGTTTTAGAAACACAAACCAGTCCCAGGGCAAAGAAGCTCTCTTGGTTGTGCATAAACAGAGCTCAGTTACTGCCAAATTTTCATTAAGAGTATTCTTTAGAATATGTACATCTTCTTTGTCACAGTCATTAGTATTCTCACTTCTGTAGCTAAAGATCGGTAGTACCTCCATAATGTTCCTCTGTGAACATTTCTTCATAAGTTAAATTTCTTGATGTTTATGTGCTTAATATTTTAGAGGTTCTGTTCTCTAGTACTTCTCAACTATTTTCTCTTTATTTAGGGATATTGATGAAGGGAAATTTGGACTGTAATTAATAAGAGATACATGAATATATATAACTTTCAGATATAGTTTAGGTTTTATTTCTTTTTTCAAAACCCTTATTTTCTTTAGCTTTAATATCCAGTATCTCTTATCTCTATAAACACTTATACTGTCTCTTAAGAATGAATGTGTCAGATGTTGCAGGAGATATTCAAAATTGTACAACTCAAAAGATTGCAACAGTAAAGCATGCTTTCTGTACAGAACATTAAGTTTTAAGTGAATTATTTGGTTCTGGTTGGCTCTTTTGACCAATATTTTAAAACACTTTATTAGCTTTAGATGACTCCAGAATTTATAGTACCAGTAAGTCACATAACAAGTCTTCCGAATATGGTCGTGGTTCTGCAGTACAATTATGCAAGGTGTTAATCATTAAAGCTGTTTCTGAGCTCCCAAATGAAGTGTTGCTAAAGGATGGAGCACGCACAGATTACTGATATTTTTTGGCAAGCTCTGATTTATAAATTCTATCTTCCTTCCCAAATTTGATCACCATTTTTTCCCCCCAGACTTCCACCAAGATTTCACAGAGACTGCAGAACCCCTATGTCTTCCTGGTCCTGTCAGTTTAGTGGATATACATAATCAGTGACATATCATTCAACATAATTTACAAAAGATTTTTTTTCCTTGTATTTGAGGTAATTCTGCAGTATTTCAGCTTGTATAATTTAAAAAATAATTATACAGTCTGAAAAACACAGGTTTACAAGGTATTCTATCACATGCAGGAAGAGCCTGCAAGGAACCTTGTTGTGATGCCACAGACTATCTGTGGTCTGAGGTCCTTAGAGAAACAGGTCACCAGTGTCTGCTGGTTCTTACTCTAATCAAATATCCAGATTTTATTTCTTCAGTATGTTTTTATTCAAATACTTTTAATAACTTTCAGACTACCATAAGTGAAATATAAATACATAATCTACACTTGTAATGTTTTAATGATTTTTTAAAACAGTTCTTTATATATCACAAGAAATAAACAGCTATAATTTCAAATTTTGCAAAATGTTCTTGAAAAGACTGCAAAATAATATTGTTTATTAACAACCGAACTGAAGATGCTTCATATTTCTGTGTTCCTCTCATTCGGACAAAGACTGTCAAGGCCCTACATGTAGGTGGATAGCAGCTCTCCATTGAGCTCCTGAATGGAACAGATGCAAGCTAACTAGTGCCCTTAACAGTCCATGTAGAATAAATTTATGTATGCTTTTTTATACATTGGCATTATTTTTAAAAATAAAATTTCATATTTTTCTCCTAAACCAAGTTATTCAGTATTTAATATTATGCCACTATCTATCCTTTGGTGAAAATTTAAGGATGCTTGGCCTTAGGTAGCATTTTCTATATTGATCTGTTTCTTCATTGAAGAACACTTACTTCTGCCATTCAGGAACAGGGAAGAATCTATGAATATTCATGAGTAGATAATGATTTACCTTCCACCCTGTAATAAAAAATGTTAATACCATAATATCTACCATGTTAAAATGTAATTTATTTGTAAATTTTATATCTGTAAATGCAAATACAGTTTCCACTCACCACTGTAGCAAGTAATTGGAGTGATAGATAAACTCATTGTCTCATAGCACTTAAAGCTGTGATACTTAATTAAACAGATTAATTATTTTGGTTTTAACACAAATTCTAGTCAAATAACACAAGCACAGAAATTATTGAAAACTGCATGTGATTTATAAGGTGATAAGAGAGGAGATTTAGGAGTGTGTATATCTGGAACAAGTTTTCTGTATTCTGCAATTCAATTTTTGATGTCAAAATTTTATTCTTGATGATTATCAGACTACTTGAGCTAATTAATCCTTTATTAGTCTGCAGCATTAAAATCTTCTCAGTCAGACTGGAAGCATTAAAAGTCACACACTCATGAGACAAAATATAAAATAAATGTTAGTGTTCAACATAGAAATTAGACTGATTTTCTCCCATCAGTACACAAAAACAGAAAAATAAATTTTAATTTACACATATACTTGTACAGAGCAACAAACTAAAAATTGTGATAAGCAGTAAATACTATTCCACTGAAACAGCTTTAAAAGTACTATTCTTACCTTAACTGTTTCCACTTCCAAGCATTTTCTAAAAACTACTCAATTAATAGATTCAGGTATCTAATTCTTAATGATTGCACAAATCACTCATTTACATTTGCATCACCAAATATACAAAAAAAAGGCTGTGTATCTGCTTCACATTTTCCCATTGAACAGGTATCTTTTGGAACTGTTCACCATTGAAGACTCTCAATATTCGAGTAGAAGGAGACTCTATCATAACTCATTTACCTATATCAAACAATAAAATCATGTGCTCTATTTCTTGCTTATTTTTGAGCGAAACCAGTGGAGGTTTTCAGTATGCTGGGGAACACCACTGAATTCAAAGTAGAAGAATTCTTTTAATCCAGCAAGCAGTCTGGTGCAGTACTGATTTCTTTAAACTCCTAAGTGATAACAAGGATTTTCAATTCTCACTAAATTCAATTTATTAAAATCTCTCAAGATTGGGTTTGTCTTACATCTGTTAGCATAGATCTGTTTTTTAAAGCTATAGTTTGCTTGTGCAGTGTGAAATGCACCCACATATGTTTTCCATAATCACAGAAGCTTCAAAACCAACATTAATAAAGGCAGTATATTACAAGCGAACAATCCGTAAACAGAAAAAAAATATAATATGCCTGGAATACAGGGGCAGAACGTTCATCTTAAATTATTCTCCATCTCCAGCTCTCATTAGCTGTACATCTTATAGCACTATTCGATTGTATTACAGGACTGTAATGTGCTAGAAGTGTAGTCTTTCATTTATTCTTCCACTAGTTGCCTAGTTGGTGGGAAGACCTTCACATGAATTCTGCCCTGATCAGCTGAGATCAGAATAAATATCCTCACGATCATATCTCCATTATCTTATTAGCATTGCCATGCATGAGTCTAAATTAATTTTAATGAGCTCCATAAAACATAAGGCATTTATTCACATTTCTGAAGCTTTCAGGTCAACCTACTAATTTGAAAGTTATCTGAAATTATTTTAACAAACTCAGGTTAAATCACCCCTTTTTGTGGCCTTGAAGACCAAACCACCAAGACTTACCACTGTACAGTCTAATTAAGTACTGAAAGCATATCTTTTCCAAATACCTGTTTGGATCTTGTCTATTCGTATCTCCATAAGCTATAACACCTTTTCACATACGATAATTCTGATATTCCTTTTTTTCATGTATATTTTACTTTTAAAATTATTTACTACATTTTAAAAGTGCTAATTGTACACTGAAACAGTGTCACTGAATCAGCTGTCATTTCAAGAACTGATTGCCATTAGCTGGAAAAGTATATTGACTTTAAAGAAACTAGAGAAATCTCCCAAAAGAATGGGTGTATCTCATATGTTTTGCTTGATTTTCACATTTAAATTTTTTTGTCTTTTTTTTTCCTCTAATAGGGAAAACGGTGTCCTCATCTTGATTAGAGAGTCTAATCCCACGAAATACAATTTGCCAGTTATTAAATTACTGCAGTAAAGATATCCAGTAGTTTTTCCTTAAATCTCCCTCCTCTCTCTTAGTATGTAGACCTTGATCATTCAGTGAGTTAGTTGTGGGCTGAATGTCCTCATAGAAGACACGCTATGAGTCTCACATATTTTCACACATTGATTTGTTGTATTTCCTGATATAAAATTTCCATTAGAGACTAAACACTCAATTTGAGGAAAAAAGTTAGTTCAAACCACCAAAGGAAGCTGCATGATATTAGTCCACTGTTTGATATGACATTAATGAATTTTGCATCTTCCCATTCCATATAACTGCAGTCGTTCTGGAAATCTGAAGAAGTCAGAAATTTTTAGTAGAAGTAAAAGAATGGGCTAAAAAATAGGACAAGAGAGAAGAAAACAAGAAGAAAATTAACATATCTATTCTCTAGTGTAGCAAAGCAGAATTGAACAGTTCCAAACAACTGTTTTTCCCATGCTGCCAGTCAAAGCAAAATGGGATACAAGTCACAAAGCAGAGAATTCAAGGCAAATTACTTTGACTGCTCATTTAGTGTCAGTTAGTCGTTTATTGATATGAGTGATAGAAAGGAATTAACAGAGTCACTGAAATGGAAGATCAAGTGCAAATTATGTTCCAGTCAATCATGGGTTTTGACACCAAGGAACATTTACACAGTGTGTACTTTAGAACCAATAATCTATTAAAACACTATAAATTTATGCTGTATTATTAGGTATAGTAAGCAGATGATAAAATCAACTCCTATGAAAATCACACAACCTGAATTCAGATGCATTCATTTTCAGGTTTTATTTGGTGTCATTACACATGCCAGTAAATTAATACATCTCTATACATTATTTACTTTCAGACTATTAAGTAGTCACTTTGATATTTTTTCATTGCTTATACAAACTTTTAATTGTACTAAATGATACCTTTTTGGTCATAATTCCTTGACACTTTCAATTGGAAAAGGAGGTGTGGGACAAATATTTTTTTTACAAAAAGCTGGATTTACACTGATCTGATTTTAAAAAGTCAGATTCTGCTACCATAACTTATGCTGAATGCATCCCCTTATCAGAGCATTTAGTTCATTATTAAAGCACTTTTTCCTCATGTCTTACGTTCAGAAATTATCACTTGTTCAACAAAACAAGTAAATGCATAGTTAATGATATATATATATTTACAACTACCAGGTTGCATGGATTTTAACTAACAATTAAAGCTAAGAAACAGCCTAAATTGTTTCCCAAATCAAAAATAAGTCAAAAAGTATTAGGTATTTTCTTGTTTTTCATCACATATAAGAAGGGAGAAAATACAAAAATATTTTAACTTTTAGCTGTGTATGTAAAATTACTTCAACTGTACACTGTATTAATTATTCCTTACATGGGAGTTGGACTGAATTAAAATCAATAAATCAAATTGCTATCTGCTGTAACTCCACTAGCTTCAATAAAATTTAAAGAAGATTCAGTCTGGCCTTTGTATCCACACAGGATACTAAAAGCAGAGAAAAAAATATACCAACAGTATAGATGGAAATGTGAAAATGAAATCCTAAAGGTCTAACATTTACTAGATAGTACTTCAGATGTGTGGGTGTCTGTGTGTGAAAGCATATGCATGAATGTCTCTGCGTTCCTGTGTGTATACTTACAGAGGCTATTGAAATATTCTAGATCACATCACAGGTGCCCAATGAAATTTCTGGATAGACTGTCAAGCACTTCAATTTATCAGCAGTGAGTTCCGAATAAATGTATTTATGCCCTCTATTTCCTCCTACTGAAGCAGAGCTCTCTCTCCCACCTTTCCCTATAGAGTCTTATAATAAATTATTCAATTTTTCTGCATATGCCACTTCAGTGGCTAGCTTTGTAGAATGTCATCTGTAGAGTGGCTTGAGAAAGGAACTGACTGATGAGCTCAGAACTATCTGAATTTTTACTGAAGAATGTGATCCATAAGTGAAAACTGTCAGCTGGAGGCTACAAATTTCTCAAGACTGATCTAGGTTACTGAGAGCATAATGAAATTACACCTGAAACTCCGGTAGAAATATACATTTAACTTTCCTGCCTCTGTGCATTCTCTTCAATGCTTTTATTTAACATATTTTGTTAAAGAACCATAAATACAAAATAAATTAGAAAATGAAAGAAATGTCTTTGCCATTTTCAGTCTTGGGAAATCAGGATATGAGATTGCACTCTGTGCAGATATGTGTATGTGTATACTCATCTTTTTTCTTTCATACTGTTTCAACACCCAGGGCAATGTCAGGCAGACTGAGATTTAAAGAGATAAAGGCTAAAAGGATATCAGACATTACACATAGCAAGAAAGAAGAGGGAGATCCCATT
>WEIV01011906.1:13005-41551 GCA_013390005.1 Calyptomena viridis
GTGCCACTCTGGAGAAAAGCCCTCCTTGTGAAATTATATCTCTGTTAAAAATCAGAGAATATAAATAGCCCTCCAGAATCCAACAGAGTGGACATATTAATTCCATCGTTTGCTAGTTATGAAGCCTTTCCTATGTATCTTGCTGACATTACTTTTTGATTGCTTTAACATTTTTGGTTTTGATGGAAAGCAAAAGAAATATAACAGTTTCCCAAAGACTGCTTTAGCTGATCTTCGAAATTCACATTTCACCAAAATCAGTAAAGCAGGAGTATGTCTTTGCCTTTCCTGTTATTTGTTGTTGTTTTCCTGCACCACTAGGTTTTCAGGGAAGATACACATCATATTTTTAATACTTATAGGCAAGAAATGGCAAAAAAACAGAATTTAAAAAATTTGGTTCATGGGAAGATTGGGTAGTATAAATAGGAAAAGAACTCCATTTGTGGAATCATGTTGTGATTAATTTTTAATATATTTTCAACAAGTTCACTAGTGCAACATTAACCTGGTTCAAGTGGACTTTTTTGAAACTTACAAATCTGTACTCATATAAAATCTGTCTGACTGCTACTCCTCAAAATAATTGGGATGAAATGTCCCCAGAGGAACTAGGTCTGTTTTTCTACCAAAACATTCAGCTGAAAAGGAGGAAATTAAAATGATTCTCTTCAGTTCACATCAAATTATTTAGTGAATTGTTAGATTGTTAGTTAAAAAACTAATGAAAGTATTCCAGAGAAATATTGATTTGAATGAATTATTGCACAAAAAAAAAAATCACATTGAAGTAAATTAGCATTTGGAACTGTAATTACACAGTAGAATGTGTAAATATTACTGTCAGCAATAAAAAATATTGGTTAAAAATATTATTTAAATATATTTAAATACATCAATTGCCACATAGCGTCTGGGTGAGTTTTTTTAGTTCTTCTAAGCAGCATGGTCTTCTTGCCCATAAGCACTGTTCTGCATATTAATAAAGCAAGCAAGCGTTTATTATGGAGGAGAAACAAATGCTTTCTCCAGAAAAAAACAAACAAACCTCTGAACAATATGGTAATAAAATATATTCCAGGTTTAGTTACAACACTGATTTTCTATTTACATCTAGGTGAATATGGAGAAGAAGTTATTTTTGGCCCAACCACCTCATCCAACATCTGCACTAACTTCAACACTCAATGTAGCACAGGTGCATAGTCCTGGGATTTGTTTCTGGTGGCCCAGTCTTCAGGAATGCTGAACAATATGCCATACTATAATACAGTGAACTAATCCCTTTAAATTAGAAACTTATTCAATAATTATAGAGGAAGGTTTACAAAATTTCATTTTTCTTTGACTGATTTCTTTTCCAGTTACAGTCGGTAAATTACCTTTATGGAATTTCTCATATGCAAGCTGTTTCAATTTCATGAAATTCTTTCATGTAATGAAAACCAGCAGCACATTGGGGTTTAAATCTGATTTTTTTTAATGTCAGCAAATTCTGTGTCCCTTAAAAATTACGATAGTACTGAGAAGGTCATCAGAAGAATTCCAGGTAGAAAGTTTCTGCAGCTTAAGCATATTTTGCCATTCTGCTTCCCACTGATCATTAATATATATAAGAAATCCCTTTCCAGTCTCAAGCAGATTTAACATTTAAACAAGAAATCAGAGAACTTTTTACCTTGTAAAGTTTCAAGCCATGAAATCACACAGTACATTGTTTCAGCTGTTAGACACTGTAACAGGCATAGTACAAAGTATTGTTTTTGCAATATTAGATCTGTCGTTTATTCTATAAAGACAGACTACTTTACTGTTTATTCAATATTTCGTGCTAGCTGTAGTACTTAAGTATAGTTAAATAGCCCAAATGTTCTTCATCAGATAATTTACTGAAATTAAACTCACTGAACTGAGAAGATTCTGAACTAACCATCTACATTGTTTTCTGTCAAATAAATGGGTGCAGATATAGGAGTCTTTTGAAGATCAGAAATTGCATTATCATTGCACAGAGGAAAAGTTGAGTGTCTGAGCCCATATACCCACCTGTGGACCAAATTTTGAGCTTTCGATTCTGATACCATGTCATCAATATACCTTTCCATTTTGTATCCAGAAAGAAAAAAAATATAACGTGGTGCTAACTATTCCCCTACATGACCAGAAATCTTTGTCATCCTTGGGCAGCACCCATCCTGCTCTTTTCTGACCTGTCCACCACAGTTCCAGGAGGGACCAACTCAAATATGTTGTTATGAATATATTGCATCTGCAGTAGAGTATGGGATTTTCATTACATTTCTTTTATTTGTTTTGTAATTTCGTCACCATTGTTTGCCTCGGACTATCAGGCAGTATGTAGATGCCTGAATGTAGGCAAGTCTGCTAATATCTGGAGTCCCAAAACAGTGTCAGATAAAATATATGGATTTGCTAGTCTCGGCAAGGCATGACATTTTATCAAACTGTTGGATCTAGGTGAAAGTAGTGGGGGGGATTGACACGACACAACTTAACTGTTAATAGAGTTTCCCAAATTACTCACCAAGTCTACTTTGGTCTCTATGTAGCAATAGAGAAGTAGTTTTTCAGGTGAAAAATTTGAGATTGTTTAAGCTCCTGCTCCAAATTGCCTTCTGGGAAAGGTTCTTCCCAGAGAGACGATTCAGATCAGAGATATTAGCTACGTAATATTGCTGTCACAGATGCCAAAATAGAGCGGGAAGGTAGTTATGACAGACATAAGTGGGACATCAGTGTAGGTCCCACTTCCTTTCATTAGGAACAATCCCAGCTCAGCTCAGCTCTTTCCAATGAACATGTGAAGAGACTGAAGTAAAATACATGTCCTTCCTCTTATTCTTCTCTTACCCCCACATCTTAATCTCCTTCTTTATCTAATGAGAAAGCTTTCTGTGCTCACAGAGGAGAGAATCAAAATTAAGACAGTGAAATTAAGACAAAGCACATTCATGACCTGTTGACTTCTGTGTGTTATATAAGACTGAAGCTGTCTTGTGAAAACTTCTAATATGAAACTGGTGAGGAAATGGGTGGTTGGAGATTAATGGAAGGTGTTGGCAGGGTAAGAACTGGATATTACAGCAAGGAAGCAATGATGTGCAATTCAGAGACAAAAGAAAAACTGCAGAGTTGAAAATAAGTCTACAATGTTGCAGTCTTTCCTGTGGTAAGGTAATACACTACAGGTATCTCTGACCCTGTCACAGCCTTCATGTTTCTGTTTAGAGAAAAAAAAGTCAAAATGCTAATTTCTGTCATTAGTCTTTTGCTTGGAGCATTACTGTGGATTAAAGGATACATTTCTCTTTCCCAAAATAAGCAAGACTACTAAAACTTCTATTTTTTACCCTTTTCTTACAAGTAACTTAACAAGTATTCTCATGATCTCAAAAATTCAACAGAGTTTACAATTATTTTTTATAAGTGTCTCTGTAAAGTTCTCAATAGATATTAAAATTTCTGTTATTTCTCTAAGACCAATATCTTTTCCAGATTTTCCATGATATATGTTAACAAATTTTTACCAGGTTAATAAAAGGTATTCCAATTTTTTTTATATTCTGATGATTATGGAAAAAAAGTTGCTAACAAAGTATTTTCCTGGTCCCTTCTATTTTTTAAAGACAAAGGTGTTTTCATTATGTTTATTTCTGAAAGTAAGCATGGCAAGCTAACGGCTAAATAACGTTTTTTCAAATAATTTTTCCTGGTTAGAGTAAGTTTTATGAATACTCTACTATTATTAAATACATTTTTCATTTCAGAGAGAATATAAATTTGACCTCTGTTCTAAAAAGTAATATCCTACCTACTCTGTAAATACTTCAGAAAGCCTGAAGAATTTATTTCTCTGCTTGTGTGTTTGAATAAGTTTCATTGATCCAGCAAGATCAGTATTTTTAGTTCATATAAATGCCAAATTACACATAATTTCTACACTTCTTTATCTGATATAAAGGTCTAGCAGCAACACTTGAGAGTTCAACAAAGTAAAAAACCCTGAGAGCAACTGGCTCTCAAGAGATGTTGCCAATGGCTTAACCAATGAAGTAAATTTTCCCTTTCATTTTTTTTCTTGAATGTGTTGAGATGGAGCTTCTCTGAGTATTTCAGTTCCCAAAAATAGGCTGTAATGTGGTAGAGTTGAAATTCTTAAAATACTTTCCATTTCATTTTTAAATACTTGAAGGCAATGTTTTACACTGTCCTGTGTACTAGATTTGGCTGAGGCAGAAATAAATTTCTTCAGAATAGTTTGTGTGGTGCTGTGTTTTGGATTTGTGACCAATCACATGTTTCTAACACAGGGACATTTCAACTATTGCTGAGCAGTGCTTACACAGCATCAGGATCTTTTTAGCTTCTTCCCCCAACCCATCAGTGAGTGGGCTGGGAGTGACACCAAGCTGGGAGGGGTCACAGCTGGGACATCTGACCCCAGCAGACCAAAGGGACATCCTGTACCATGTGGCCTCATGCTCAACAATAAAAGCTGTGGGGTGGAGGTTGGCCAGTGCTGCTGGTGTTTGGGGACTGGCTGGGTGTTTCTTAGTGATGAGCAGTTGGGGTTTTTTGCTTCATCCCTTGTATTTCTTATTTTGTTTCATTGGAGTTTTGTTGGGATATTTTTTCTTTGTTGTTTTATTTTTTCTTTTTCTTTTTTTTTAATCTTTGTTCTTTATTGCTAAACTGTCTTTATATCAACCCATGAGTTTTGGCAGCTTTACATTTCAAATTCATTCCCCTCTTTCACTGTGAGATGACTTGTGGTTGTGCAGGGCTTACCTGCTTACCAGAGTTTAAACCTATCAATGTCCCTTAACAAAAAAGTTAACCTCACAGACCTATTTTGAGACTGAATCCAGTGGCATGCAGAGGGTACTTTCCAGGGCCTTGACCGGAAAAAATAATTAGCTTTTTTATAACTAGCTGACAAAGGATTCTTCATGTTGATTTTTAAACTAAAACTTTGTTGCAGTTTTTGGACTTACTGCTCACTTACTACAAATGAATATATATGACAGTACATCTATATACCACTGTTTTCTATGACTAGAACCAGCAGAAAATTCTCTTGTTTGGCAGTTTCCTTTTTTTGTTAGGAACAATTTCATAGTAGTAATTTTCTTTCAAAGATGACATATCACTTATGGAATAAGTACCCAGGAATAGTCCACACTTGCATTGATGTTTTATTTGAGCAAGAACAGCAGACATGACCAGCACTTGTGGGTGATTAATGGCAAATGGGACACAATAGGAGAGGAAGACCAGGCCAAAGAACCAAAAATTTATTAGCCAAAGTTTACTAGCCTTTTGTAAATGCTCAGACCAGAAGGCAATATTGATATACACTGTGAGAAAAGTATCACAGGAAAAATATTATTTTCATGCATTGAGGGAATGTGTATTTCACATCACTGATCATCTCTCAGGGAGAAGAGATGAAATGAATTACTTGCATTTGAAAACATACAAGGTTCTTCTAACCAGGTTGCAGACCATTTGTATAAAAAAACCTGTTAAAATGTCTGGGAGATCCTGAGCCTAGTTGTGTGCTTCAGTCTTGTCATAATCCTAGAGCAGGATAAGACTCAGAATTTCAGTAACACACCCACCCACACCGAGGTTCACACTAAAGAGGAACTTGGCATCCCCAAAACACACTCTGCAACTAAACTGGGGGTGGTAATAGCCCCAGGGCTTCACCAGTCCAACCAAGAGAAACTGGGTGGGGATACAGAGAATATGTGCTTCTGCACATTTCATCTCTCAGCAGAATTATTTAGTTGCATGATGACAAGATAAAGGTTTGCTACACACCTTTTGACTCTCTAGGTTTTTTTAAATGTAAAAACATATAAAAATTCGATGTTTTTCTTTGCACAATGATATTTAAAATCTGGAATGTATATTAGCTGGCTAGACAGATCTCTCATTATATCTGAATTTTTCTGATACCAGGCACACTCAAGTGTTTCCACTTTGATTCAACAATTTGTGTTTAGTTTCGTATTAAGCCATGTGGAGGAGCTGTGCAAGTCCATTCACATTTACTACAAAATCTTTTCATCCAGGCTTTTAATTTCTTCCATTTGGTGAAGAAAGATCTCTAATTTATAGTAACCATATATTTGTCAGAGAGCCAAGAAGTTCTCATCTCTTTTATATGTAAAGTCTATACCTTATTCAGAGTAATTTAGATTCAAACTAAAAGAAAAAAGGTATGAATTATAAATCTGGGTGCGATGTGAAGTCAAACACAAAAGCTTATTTCCTTATAGCTTTATAATTAATGGTCACTTCTGTGTGTTTTCAACCCAGAAGCTCTCAACTGTTAAGAGACTTAAAGATGTCTCATAATTTACAGCAAGCATAAACTGTTGATGTTCCCTGATTATTTTACTGGGAAAACCACATCTTCATCATAATGTATAATCATATGCATGTATAATCATATACATGTATATCATATTATATGTATATCGTATAATCATAATATATAATTATCATAATTTTTTTTTAAGTAAGCATCCACAATCGATCTTTCTTCTGTTTCACACACAACTGTTAATGAATACTGCAACTATTGGACTATATGGACATTTTAAATAGTGCTATATCTAGAAAATATCTGTCTTTCTGTCTACATGACCAGAAAGTTTCATGAATCATGTCTAAGTGTCTTCAAATGTTCCATAAATACTTACGGTGAGAGATAGCTGGCAACAGTAGTACCCCACATACACAGAAATTTTTATCATGTATCTAATAAAAGTACACAAGAAACATTGGGCAACATGGTGGACTTTATCTTGTGTCCTGAGGGATGAAAGCAGAAGAACTTGAAACCGATCAGCCAAAAACTCTCTCCTAGATTCAAATCCAATTAAATTTTGCTCTGCACCTCCAAGTCCTATTTAAATCAGGGATAAGAACTTTACCTCAAGCTCACAACCTCTTTTTAACCACTCACTAGCTCAGATCACTTGAGCCATGCTTTTCATAGATATTTAGAATAGATTTCAAAGCATAAGTCCTTCATTGTCAAAGTAACAGTAAAGCAAGATGCCATTTGCCTCTTTGGTACAGGGAAATGCTGCATCAAGTGCACAGTGATGCACAGCAGTAGGAGTCCAATGTGCAGAGCTTGGTCTCCTCTGTGCAAAAGTTCTATGCAGCTACTGCAAAAAGCCTGGTTGGATGGGTCTCCCTAGCAAAGACCTCCATGTCAATTTGCCTGTCCCATATTCATCCAGTTCTAATGAGCCTGAAGTCCCTTCTTCCTCCACTGATTTTAATGTCAATTTAATTTTAATTTTAGTTAATCATACTGTTTAAATGCTATTTGTGCCACACCAAGGTTTTATCAACACCAAATTTCAAAGTTTCTGCAGATTTAAAATGTTTTTCTTTGATTACAGAGGGAGCTGCTAATTCACAGGTGCAGGAGTAATTTTGGGCATAGCTTGTCAAGATCTATTCAGTCACAAATGGCAGGTGTACCACTTTGTGAAACTTAGAGCATGATGTGTTGGAGTAACTGCAAACCCTTCTGACCCTTTAAACTCTCTTGTCATGAGGACAGAACCATAAACCACATGGTTGGTCATTCATTATTTTGGGCAGAGGATGACATTTTGGTGGAAGTTACAAAAATATTTCAGTTACATGATTTGAAAAGTGAAAAATCTTAGAGAAAATTGCATATATATTAAGAATGGTCTCTCCCAGACAGCTGTGTGAATCTGAAGTTAAGAAACAAAGTGACAGATTTTGAACTACAGTGATGAAGTACCTCACAAATATGTATTTGCACTCTTTATTTAGTTTTACCATACTTATACTACTGTGGGTTCAGTGGTGGATTAGAAATTTAGTAAGAAAAGCTCATAATTACTGTAAAGTAAGACGGTTGAAACCATTAACTCTGGATAAGTCAAAATGGCAAATTTTGGCTTTAATATTGCAATGGAAGTGATTTAATTTTCACTACGGAAAAGTATATTTATAGTATAAAAATATTATTATCTTTATTACATAATATTTATTAAAAATATTTCTTTCATTGTTACTCAAAAAGAAATATGCCTTAAGTCTTTGAATGTGGTGAATTATGCCTCAAGCAATGTTTCCATAACCAAAATTAGAAGAGTTTTTCAGTTATTTCAGACATACTGTGAAATGCTATTTGTTAGACATCCAAGGATAAATCAAAGGCCTCATACCAATAGTCCAAACCTGTCACCCTATCTTCATAAGACAACTTCGGATGTTTCCTCCTGTGCTGCATCTGCCTTTGGAATTCTGCTCTGCCTGGAACCAAACACATTCCTAAATATCTTATATAACAGCTATTTATTCTCTGCGAAGAGGTTGCTACACATTGATCTGGACTGATACAACCTCTAAGTGTCCTATGAAAATCTCTTTTGTCTGCAGTTTCAGTATTTGCTTTACTGTCCTACCAATAACTTGTCTTATTGGAACCAGAACTCTGAGATGATTGCAAGATAAATACAGCAAGCTAGAGTTTCATGAGGTGAACTGCATGTGAAGTAACACAAACTCTATAGAAATTCCAGATATTATGGTTAATTTTAACCCATTTTAGAGCGACTTTCTCTTATAAAAAATTAGATCCATGGGGAAATTGCATTATCTCTCTAATGGCATAAGATGCCATATCTCTTTAACGAAATGAGTGTTTCATCCAAAAATGGTCTTGCTTAACTGGTGATTTAATGATTTTAGTAGACAGATTGATCTCTCTAACAGAAGCTTGTGACCCTCATAGAACATGTGACCTTGGGGAGTGGGAGGAAAAAAACCAAAAAGATTTCTGAAATGTTTATAGTTGGGTGGGGTTTCTGAAATCTATCACAAATGACAGCAAAATGAAATAATACCTCTGCTTATTTGGAAAAAAACTACATATCTATTTTCTCTATGCACTGATTATTTTAAATTATTTCCTATTAGATTATGCGTAATATCAAAGAAGCATAAAACATATCTCTTGTCTTTCTAAGTATTATTAGTAGGTTTCTTCACCTGATGCAGAATTTTTATGTAAGGTGACTTTTTTATCAAATAAAATATCCACTTTCTTCCCAATGATCTTGAACCTAGCATTTACCAACATGTGTGTGTTTCTGTTCAATTTGTTGCTAAATGGCCAACTCTTATCCAGTTAGACAGTTAGATAGCCTAGATGTTTATATTTCCTTCCATTTTCCTCCATGACAAACACAAATCAAATAAAAGCACATTGAAGTGATCAATGTTATCATACAAGTTGCTTCTAAGATATCAATTAGTTCGTGCACATTCTGTAGCAGGTAATCCTTGAGTATACAGTAGCTGTCAATCAAATACTTAGCTGCCAGCAAGTTATCAGTGTATAGCTGGACTATTTCAAGATTAAAATACTTTTATGTATTAATGTATAATGAAGATAGTGAATAAAATTAACAATTTTCTTTCATATTCCTCTAAGTATCTCCAATTCGGTGAGCACTGCTGTAAAGTTCAGTACCATACCACAGTAGTGGTAAATGCTGGTTTAAGAACTAGTGCACCAAGAGAAGGAGAGAGAGGAATTACAGCTTATTGGGTCTGTACAATGTTACTAAAGAAAACAATCTTAACACAGAGTACTTTACTTGTCTCTATGAAAGACAAGAACTCTGCTTTCAGGAACAACATGTTCGATGATCAGAGCCCAAAGTGATTTGCCAGCAGCCCAAAGCTAAAACAAGGCTATAACATGGAATTTCCATTCTATGAGAATTTTAACATTTTTAACCATCATATGAACCAGAAAAAAAAAATATTCCTCCTAGGAAAAAATGTTTTTGAAATGTCATCTGTACTCTACAAGACCAAACAATATTTTTGCAAAACTGACTCTGTCTATTTTACAACCAACCAGCTGAAACTAAGGTAAAGCTGAATTAAAGTTAAAAAAAAAAACTCGAGAGGAGAGGAGGGCAGGGGAAGGCACAGCTTGGCCTTGCTCCTCATTCACATTCTGATTTTAATGAGATAGAAGTCAAACCATGCACAATTAAGGCAGATGCGTCATATAGACCAGACAACTCCCTAATCTGGATAACTGGGAGAAATCAGGAGGCACTGTAGAACAAATCTTACCCACACTTTAGATTTATCCTCAGGGGAAACCTTTTTTCCCATGTAGTTTAAAGTAACATGCAGATTTATTGCAAGCTAGATGCAATAGATGGGCCAAGAGATCATAATGGAAAATTAGTGCACCATCTGCTAAAATTTGCTTGTTATAACCACCTCAGATTTTCTATGGGGTTGGTTTTTGTTCATTTGTCAGTTAAAGGTACAAAACCAAAGAAATGATCAGTCTGCTCAGGCTTCTTCAGCCAATTGTCTATAACTCATATAAGGCTGCACTAATTCAGAAGAAAACTGAGAAAAAATAGAGGAATAGAAACACACTTTGAGAACACGAAGTTTCTCAAATGCTGCAATGCAAGACACCGTGCAATAAAACATACAGAATAAATCATCAGATTACAAAGCAGGTAAAAAGCATTTTTTTATCTTTTCTTTCTCTTCTATCAAGAAAAATAAACTTGACCAGGCAAATAAAGTTGTTTTTTCCAGTTGATGGTACATATGCACTGGCACAATGAAACAAGACAGATGCACAAACACCGTAACTAGTTAGGTAGCAGTGGAATTCCTGAAAATAGCACTTATGTCATTTTAAGCACTCAGTGTAGGTTCAGACTCAACATGCACACGTGCACGTACAAACGCAGAAAATAAATTAACAAGTTTTTTTAATGGGATCCTTTTAATCTGTGGAAATGTGCTGAAATTTGCCTACTAATGAGTTTGATTCAGATAATAGGTTACAGTTCTTTATATTTATAGCAGTAGAGAGCACTGATTATTTAAGGAGAGAAAACATGGGGCAAAACCGAACCAGCTGAGAACTTCCCTATGTGACAACTGGCTTTGCTCAGTATGAAATGTTTTCTCTAAATAAGCCACGCTACATTATAAAATCTACAGTACAGATCTCAGGAAATATTTTGTCACTGATTCCTATTTTCTGTTCTTCAGTTCCTGGTTAATATTGCAAAAGAATTTACTTGAAAGCCAGACGTTTCTGAGAGCTACCTATAAAGCTCCTCTTTTTACTCTTTCTGGGCTCATTTTGCAGCAGTTTCACAACAAGAACTCATTCATCACTATTCTTCAAAGTCACTATAAATAATAGGAATCATAAATATAATCATATATATAACTCAAGTCTGTAAGCACAGTAACTGTGATGCCTTGCTGAAGCACCTGTCAATAAACATATTTGTCAGGTTTAAAGCCTATTCAAAAGTTAAATGCTGAAAAAATCCCATATTTGGCTGTTTAGATAATAATTCAATTTTCTGAATCTCCCTCTGGCACTTGTGGAGTCCATTTTGTGTCTCTTCAGTTAAAGCTTACTCGTTTTTATATCACTACCCAAATGATCAAAGCTAGGGGAAAAGCTTTTAGTCCTACAGAGGATAAGGAAGCCCGTATTTTATCTGAGTCTTCATGATGGAATTCCATGCTTAAGCTGATCTAATTTGCTCGGATATAGCAAGAAGGAAAATACCTTAGAATCAGAGCTAAGAAGCTGCTGGCATCACTAGAGAAGGGAAAAGTTAAGTATTATCAGGGAAAATATTATTTTTATGTATTTATTTCTTTATTTATTCATATGTCTCTTTGACTTTAGACAAGAATATGCCACTAATAGGAAACATTTAGGCAAAGAAAGTATTCTATATTTTTTTAAAGGACTGGGACAAACTGAAGTGTGTTTTAATAGTGCCTAGCTCTGGAAGTTTCTTTTTTTAAACTTCATATTGTCAAGGGAAATTTATGGAGCTGGAAACAGAGAGTTCAGCTGTCATTTGATTTTTTTTTTTAAATATTCCATGATAATTTACTAGAACTATTGAAAACTATTTACTATGTCAGATGGCATTCACTTGAGCAGGAACATGTCATTGGTTAAGTGTTATGAGCTGTACTAAGTATACCTACTAAGTATATCACAGCCACCTCTCCTTTCACATCCACACAATTTTTTTTCATTCTAGAAGCTCACCACGTTGGACAAAAAGGAATTTCCATTGGTAAATATAAATTACTAATTATCTCTCTGCCCTTCACATGTGTGGAAATTAATTCAGTGAAAATGTGCTTATGACCTTTCCAGAAACAGGTGAGGCTGATTGTCCTTTCTGATTTCATTCAGTGTCAGAGCAATGCATGCACAAATCTCTTTGCTGATACTTGTTTCCGTCTCACATATGCTCCCACTTTCCTCTTTAATTTAGAAGCCTCTGACAAAATTCCCTGTGTTCCTCCACAATGGGACAATTTTTCTCTAACCTTAAAATCAGTCTTTCTTAAAAAAACAATCAGCTCTCCTGTGTACTTCTCTGCTTGGTCAGCTCCCACCAGGGATTCTGTCTAGCAATTTCCAGAATAGCACAGGGTCCCACAGCTCAGAGCCTTAACTCTGCTACTCACCTGCCTAGTTTTCCTCTGGGTCCTGAACTCCACCATTTTCTGGTTACTGCAGCCCACCCTGCCATCTGTGACTACATTTGTCATTCTTCCTTGGTTGTAAGTACTGAGCAAACAGAGCATTACTCCTGCTCGGCCCTTCTAGCATTTTCATTAGGAAATGTCACAAATACAATTTAGAAATTCCTTGGATTGCTGCACAAAGCCAAGCTGCACTCTCAGAAGATAACAGTGTTGGTGTCATCTCTCACAAAGACTTGACCCCATGGGCAGAACTCTTCCACTAATTCTTGGTGGAAACCCAAATCCACTTCAGGCAATTTCCAGCATGTCCTAGTGGCAATACCACTGAAATTGTTTCCCTCTAACCCTGGTCGCTTCTTGACACACACGTCCTGTTTGCCATTGGAGGTTAGTGCAGTCAAGTTCTGTCCATAGAGCACAACTACCCTTCCTATTTTTATTGCTTATCCCTTTCAAAGAACGTGTACCCACCAAGGACTATACTGTACTCACATGCGCCAGGTCCTCATGGCACCTATCACATCGTAACCCTGTGGCTGCATCCAGTTGTTCTTGTTTCTGGATACGAATACTTGACGAAAGTTTCTGAGCAGCCTCCCTTTAGTGCAGACATTAAAACTACCTAGTATGAGCTTTTGTTTGAAAATACAGTATGTGCATTACTTGTCCATAGGATGATAACTGACCAGGAAGATGAATGTCACGTATCAGTCAATGAGAATGTCTTAAAAAATAACAAGGACAATATAGATATTATTTTTTTACAATCTTATTTTACCTCTCCCCATATTTTAATTCCAGTATTTGTTTGTAATGTCAGTCTTATATCCAAAGTATGTGGAACAGGATTGCATATTGAAGAGGTTCTGAAAAAAAAATATAATTTTGCATATTTTTATTTCTTTTTAAAAGATTTTTCTTAGCTTTTTCAACTTCAATCTAGTGTCTGGAAAACACAGGTCATCCACAATCATCTACCACACAGGAGATGAGTAAAGAGTGAAAAGGGAAAAGTAAAGGATTCTTAAGGCTTTTAAAACGTGTTGTTGGAAAACGTCATGCAATGCTAAAGGAAGGTTTTTAAACTAGCTGCTCTTTCAATGTTCCAGCTACAAACCAAGGAAAGCAGTCTCTAAGTACCAGCCCCAGTGCAAGCAAGGAGCAACATCATTAGCATCAGGAGGATAATCTTTATATTAATTTTTTATACGATAGATGAGAAACAAATATCAAGTGTTCAACAAATAGTGCTCATAATCAAAGCAGTTTTTCAGATATTGTGTTTTCTTTCTTCTATATATTCATCAATAGAAGCCTGAGTAAATGAACCTACATGAGTTATTACTTGGGAATATTTACAATGGTCAAATCTCATGCGTCATTACTGCTCTTAGCTACTGCACCTTGTTTACTTGCTTTCTTCCAGTGTCTTGTATTCAATGAAAAGGAGGGGAAAGCTAGGGAGATAGTCTTAATCTTGTGTATTTTAATAGCCTTATGCTTGTAAATAAGATAATTAGTGCTTGCTTTTCATACATTTTACAATGCAAAAAAAAAAAATCTACATTAATATTAAGAAAATAGTGGATTTAAAGTAATTGTTTATTTACTGTACAGATATTATTGATGCTAATACTTGATATTACATTAATTCACATGGCAATCAGATATTACAGCAATATATGCAAGCAACATAATCTCACGGAGAGGGAACTGGCAAAAGCCCAATCAGCTTCTTCTCAGAGTTCAGAAATTAAAAAAAAATAGCAGTCCAGCTTCTCAGCTTCTCAGTTATGGAGTGCTGTCTGTAGTATATCTTGTCAGAAGATATTAATTAAAAAAAAAACCTAAATAAAAATGTGTACAACAAAACCATCAGGAATTTTCTGTGTACAACTGCTCAGGTAATACAGCTAACAAAAGGTTTCACTGCACTGAACTATGGCACTGCCAGAAACAGGATCCTAAGGTATAGATTAATTTAAAGACCTAGGGAAAGTGCGTGTTTTACTTAAATGGGAGCATAACATAGATATATTCTCAAAATCCCTTGTTAATCTGTTTTCAGGTGCCCAAATGTAGTAATCAAACAGACATTAACTCTCACGCCTCATTTGTCCAGAGTAATTTTCACCAACTAAATCTCTCTGCTTGAAGTGTTTTCTTCTGTTGTCAAAGTAGTTTCTCATTCATATAGACCTTTGCCACTGGGACTACATTTGTGCAGTAAGTTTCTATGTGAAGTTATAAACCTTTGCAAAACTCTAAGAAACAGAGATTTCTGCAAAACAGTGTAGATAGAAGGAGGATCACCAACTACTTTCACTGGATACATCAACGTTCAAGACATCAGTCTTGGCTTTCAACAAATGAAACATCTTTATAGCTGGATATCCATAAAATCCATATAAAGTTTTAGGAACCTGGTCCTGACTTCTAACTCCGAAGCATTACAAGGTTTATGATGCATAAATTATGTCAATGCTACCACTCTGCTGCAAATGGAGCACAGATGTTTAAATAAGTTAATTTAATTTGTTTGATTTTGATTCTCTTTCAGAGTTTAATTTCTACATGAAGCTGAAACTTAGTTTCAGTATTCTGCTGGTTAACATATTCATTTAAAATATGGTGAGTTGCTACCGTGCCTTCTCTGATGGCTTCTCCTCAGACCCTGCTTGAGCCCAGGCTAGCTCGCAGCCACCTTTGAGGGCCTCGGGGCAGATGTCTGGGCACCAGAGCACCAAACAGCTCTCCACAGAAGAGCTCGGGCACTCCGGCGACTCTGGAGCCACTAGTTAGGTGGTACGCCCTGCCACACACCTCGCAAGAGGCTTCTTGAGTGTGGTCAGTTCGCCCTTTACCTAAACAGCACTCCAGGATGAAGGACCTGTAGCCACTGCTTGCTAAAGGAAGCAGAAAATGTCTCTCTGAGTAGGTAGAACAGAGTTCAGTTTATTGGGGGTTTGGTCCCAATGGGAGCCTACTGCAGAGAGCACCCAGGACCCTCGGGATCGACCTTTTCTAGGGGGTGTAATTGAGGGGAGGGGAAAGGTAAAGGACCAACTAGGAACAAGAGAAGGTGGGTTCTGGAGGTAACAGACAAGGGCAGAAGCCAGAGGCCTTCTACTCAACCCTATCCAGGACCGAGTAACTTTGGATTGATAGGGAAAGGACTAGAAGAAGGGGGGAGCTGGGGTACAAATATGGAATAGGGAAGGAGGGGTCCGAGGAGGGGATACAACTCAGGGCAGGGATAACAATTTCAGGAGTAACCAAGTGGGAAAGGGGGGGAGAGACTAGAGCAGTATATTTACAGATGGTATATATAAAAGTTAACAAAACCATACATCAAACCCTTATAAATGTATAAAACCATAAGAAGCACCGTCACAGTGAGACCCTCGGTGATCTTAAAGTAAGGAATGAATATGAATGAAGATCAGTCTAATGTATGCCATCAATGTTATTGATGGAGGCATCAAAACATTTATACCTTTGAGAAGAGGTTTTTTATATAACTGTTAATTTTTGCAGATTCCTTTTTTTTAGAGTGCAGTTTTTGATAATTTTAAGTATAACTGTCTTCTACACATCTACTTTTATCAAATGTCCTTCTACTTACTCCTGCAGAAGAAGGACTTATATTTTCATGCTGTAAGCCTGAAAAATCTGCTAGCAATAGTGAAGATAGTCAGCGGCCTCTGAGATAGCCAGTGGCATGCACTGAATTTTATTAATATGCCAATGAAACGGTATCTCCCTGAGCAAATGGCGTGAGTCTACTGATAAGTTAAATATGACTCCTTGTGCACAACCTCTTCCACACTGAACAGTGGCCTAATTTTCAGGTCAAAATAAAATCTCCCTTTCAAAATGGAAAATTTTGTTGAATTGTGGAATCAGGACATTGTGCACTAGATTTTACAGCAGCAAGTCCAGCATGCCAATGGTTTATTGGAGGAAAGACAAGTGGCCATTGAATTTAATAATCACACCATATGTAATCACAGATTCACAGAATCATAGAATATTATGAGCTAAAAAAAATGCACACGGATCACCAAATACAACTCATAGCCCTGCACTGGACCATTCCCAAGAGTCACACCATGTGCCTGAGAGTGTTGTCTAAACGCTTCCTGAACTCTGTCAGGGTTGGTGCTGTGACTCCTTTCCTGGGGATCCTGTTCCAGGGTCCAATCACCCTCTTTCTAATATCCAACCTAAACCTCCCCTACCACAAATTCAAGCCATTCCCTTAGGTCTTGTCACTGGTCACCACTCAGAAGAGATCAGTGCCTGCCCCTCCTCTCCTCCTCATGAGGAAGTTGTAACTGCAATGAGGTCTTCCCTCAGTCTCCTCTTTTCCAGGCTAAACAGACCAAGTGCCCTCAACCACTCTTCATAAGGCTTCCCCTCAAGGCCCTTCACCATCACAATAAAATGAAATGAATATGTATAGCAAAGAAGGGTAGATGGCACTAAAGCCTAAAGGAAGATTTGATCTTATATGGATAATACAAGAAAGTTAATCAAAGCAAAATGTTTTGTTTTCAGTAGCAAGTTGTATCAAATATCTACATCCTTATATTAGTTTATTATCTCTGAGAAGCTCTTTTTTTCTTTCTCGTTTGGGTTTGTTTAACAGTCCGAATGACCAATTATTGTCAAGAGACCAGTTTCAGAAACATTTTCAGTGTTCATTGAGTTTCTTTTCACATTTCATTATCAAAACCCTTCCTCTAGCCGAGGAAACACCAACTCTGTTCCTTCCATGTACTCAGAATAGAATTTTGTTCAAGCCAACGAGTGCGGACTGATGTAGAACTATGCCACTTCATATAAATATTTTTTTAATTACTTTTTTTGTATTTATTCAGGTTAATTGACTGCGTTTCTCTCTAGTATCAGGTTTCCTCTTCTTTGTCTAGAAATTCTTTCTTTAATACAGGAATTCAGTCCTCACTGAAACATCCAAGTGCTTTTCTCGAAGGAAATGTCATGATAAATACTTTGTGATTTATAGACTACACACAGATCTCATAGTAGCTCTTATTAAACATTGCACCTTGTAGAGCATTACAAGCCTGATGGACTCACTTTATTGGGCTATACCAATATTGAATTTAGTTGTGATCCAAGATAGGATTGCCTCCCCAGAGCTTTACTACACTTCTTGAATTCAATAGAATGAAAGACATTATTGATCTGGAAACCTGTGCATCCTCAGATCTTTCAATGTCTCCAGGGAGAGCCACAAGCATTTGAGAGCTGCAGGAGATCTAAAAAGGTCATAACATAAACAAAGAATGAATAGTTATTTTTTGCAAAATTTTCGATGCTGAATTTCCAAGGATATGAGAGTCTAAAATTTATAGGCAAATTACTATAATTAAAGCTACAGAAACACAGATAGGAAAATATTTTTAAAAGTAGTTAGAAGGTAGTCGTTCAAGAATTTAAGTTCTTCATTATGGCACTAGATGTCTCTTTGCTCAGAGAGCTCATGTGGCTCATTTGGGGCTCTGATGGCCACAAAGATGGGGGGAAAGTGCATGTGTTGAAGGTGGAATCTTTTCCCTTTCCTTTTCTGTTTTTTAACACCTCCCAGAATAATGTTTTCCATGATTTTACCAGGCACTGAAATGAACCTCACAGGCCTCTATTTTCCAGGGAAACTTTCAACTGTAGTTGTCAGCCCCTAATAGTTCTAACATTTCAATTTTACTCCTACCAAGTTTTTATAGTGGTGCATGAAAATTAATTGGGATTTGTTTAAGTTTTCCAAGACCTAATGTTACAAATCAGGAGGAAATAAGCAGTTACAAGAGGAAGGGGACTGAATTGTAGAAGAGGAAAAGAAGTATACCTAGATGTCAAAAAGGTGAAATACAGGAAGCTACATGAAAATTAGTTTTAACTTGTTAACAGCAGGAATCTCTTGAGGAAGGTACAATGACCTGCTTCATTTTGTCTTTTGCTTTGTATAGTTTTACAACATAACTTCTAATATTGTATATAGATCATCAGCTAATACTTAGTAATAACACAGAGTTATTCTGTGTCTAATGAACTATCTATGACTGTGGAATAAAATGCCTCATAGAGCAATAAAAATAAGGGATATTAGCAAAGGTCTTCAAAGTCCACATGCAGAACAGGTAATAGCAGAAGTCTTCAAAGCCCACATGCAGAACAACACAAGAGATCCCTGAGCTATAAGTAAAACACAAGTGGTAAACTGCAAATTCTCAAAGTACTGTGATCTTGAAAATGGGGTAAAACTAGCATTTGGGTTTACAAAGAGAACAAAGAACAAGTATCTATTCTATGTAAAGGCCTCCATGTACAGAAAAATTGTCAGTAATGTAGACTAGCAGACAAGTGGACAAAGTGGATGCTGCCAAGTGTATTCCCCAACACAAAAAAATTACTCCAAAAAAACTCAAGACAGTAGGGCAAGAAACCAGGAGCATCAGCAGCATACTCAGAGAGGATGACTCTGGTTGTTGATGACTCATTGTAGGTTCCCTTCCAGGAGAAAACCATCAATCTTAGGACCTAGAGGTACAGTGAAAGGATGAGCCTAACACCAGATTAAGGAGTAAATACTGGAAAGTTTGTGAATATATTATTTTAATTGCATACGATTTTAGCTGTAAGTGTTAACACTGTAATTGGAACAATAATACTTCTAAATTAGATTGTTAAAACTTAATTAGACTAACAGTAAATTATTGGCTTGGCAAAACCAGTGAGTTCCTCTTGTCAACAAGTAGATGAACAAACTAGTGAAAGTTAAACGGGAATCCTCTGCAAATTGGTTGCAAAAAATTGGTTACACATCTCTGAGGAGAGGGTGGAGACCATATCAAATTATTGGTATGAAAGGTCTTTGTCTCACTCATACCAATTTACTGTGGGTATGTTTCTGCAGTCATCTAGTTCTCTGCAGAGGTTGATGGCACATTTCCTGAGGAAATACAAGTAGAGATGTGAAGCTTACGCACATTGTCCTTATGCAATATGGATTCCATCATGCCAGAAAAAAGCTCTTGTTATTTAGGTATAACATAAGAAAGGGAAGACCCAGGAGCAAGCTTAAGCCCATGACCCTTGACTATCAGCATAAATACTAGTTTCAGCTCAGGAGAATACGATCAATAAATCAAAGCAGTATGTTTTCAGCTCTCTCTGTCTAAACTACTGAAGGTTTGGAGTCTTGTTTCAGGCTATTTGAAATCCACCCAAAAAGGTAGGTGTCCTGTACAGTAGAGCAACAGAGGAGAAGCAGCCACACAAGGCTTTTGGATACTGCCACCTACAAAAATTATAGATCATAGTTATGATTTATGCTGCTGAACAAAGAACAAACTTTCATTTCCTAACTTTGATTCTTAGTGCCTTACTGTCCCATAGCAAAGAGTTTCATTATTTCAATAAGAAGACGAACATGCTCCAAATCTCAGAAGTTCATAACATACTTTCTTTTCAATTTCAGTTTTCTAAACTGTAGGAATGCTGATATTCAGGCTCCCAGACACGGTTTTATTCAGTGCAAGTTAAAGTTTGTTGGTTTGGCTTTTTTCGTTTGTTTTTTTTTTAACCAAATGCCCAAATACAAATTTTAGATAAAATCCAGACACTTCAATAATTTCTTCCACACCACAAAATAACTCAGAATGAAAAAAAAACACTTCTTATTTATTGGCTTATTAGAGAAATAAAAGATGAGGATCAATTTTTTTAATTTTTATTTTCAGAAGAGTTCTTAATTAGTGATCTAATAGTGGGCCTATTTTCCTTTGTAAAATGCTAAGTTAATTGCTCTAATCAAATAAATGTTAAAGACATAACTAAGTTCTAATCAACAGTGAGAAAAAAAATTGCAAATATAGAATTATCATGTGATTGGTCATTTAAAAACATCCACACATATAAGCCAGTAAATAAGCATTACAAATAGGACTGTTTATCTTTTCACCAGCTAAGAGTACTACAAAACAGTGTTTTTATTTCTGACATAGTCAAAAGATGCATGAGATTACTCAGGGATGTACTTCTAATTGTCAGCTAGGTAATCTTAGGTGATCTCCATTTCTCTCTTTTTTTGCAAACTTTGAAAACATGCGTACCCTTCAGAGTTGAAATGTTCACCAACTTGATTTAGCATTCAGCAATACTCACAGCAAAACACATGCACATAAGGCAGTTGCTTGTTTAGTATAATTGTGTCTTATTTTAATCAAGCAGTGCAAAAAAGAAAGATGTTATGCAAATAGTTAAGCATATAAGAACCCATAGAAAAAAAATTTCTGAGTTCTAAGATTTAAACTGTTTAGTCTATTCAGAATAAAACTGTTGGTTCATACTCTTTCCTTTATTCTATTTCCTTGTTTTGTTGTCATCCACAACATGTCAGCCAAGCAAAAGCTAATAACAATGTTCCAGTCACAAATAAGACAAGGTTCATGCCCAAACTGCAGGATTATCTTTGCATTCTGCACAACAGCACTTGAAGGGCCATGTAATTACTAGGAAACTATAAAAAAATTATCCCTGTTGCCTGTTGCATAGGTGTGAAACCAGTTGCCACCCTGTTACAACACAAAGACAATCAATGACATGCACATTAA
Source organism: Calyptomena viridis (assembly GCA_013390005.1). Taxonomy (NCBI): domain Eukaryota; kingdom Metazoa; phylum Chordata; class Aves; order Passeriformes; family Eurylaimidae; genus Calyptomena; species Calyptomena viridis. Next base: position 34,257 of record WEIV01011906.1, read on the forward strand.
TGTTAATGCTACATATCACAGACCTTCATATCAGCCTTACATGAAAAAGGCAACATCAGACAGTATTTGTTCCTTGGAGGATGGCATGTCTAAGAGAAATTTTAAATCCAAGACAAACTTTTTCCACATATTTCAAAGATGTTTACATTTCCTTTCAAATGCCACTTAGGGGCATCTGAATTATACATCTAGCATGCATAGTTATAGTACAGGCCACGCTATAATTCTATTTGTCTTTTAGCTATAATTAATTTCAAATCAGGTCACCTTATTTATGTATTACCCCAAATAATTATATTTTGTGAAATATTATTCATTGAAATATTCTCCTGCCATTATTTCTGTGCTCATACTCTTAGCCTCTCCTAGCCCTGTTTTAGACTACACACTGATGCATAATTCTCTTTTTCTGAAATATTGGAAGTTGCAGGATTACTTATTTTTAGGAGCCTATCAAGGATTTTAAATGATGAAATCTCAAAAAATGGGTAGTTTCTTCTGAAGTCTTTGCATATCTTAATGTTTCACTCATAGAATTATATTAACGTTCTAAGTAAATCAAACTTTTACAAAAGTCCATTAACTGTTTTTTTTATACTTCTGACTCTTATATTTAATTAATTTCAGCTTCTTTTTCAGCAGTTAATAAGCATCCCGTTAAAATCATGAGAAGAAATTTATAAGAAATGTTTATTCTAAATAAAGTAAGTTGGTCACTGGCAATGCAAATTTAATGAATGGTTGCAGGACAAACCAATTTTTATGCTGCACGGGCTTTGCAATTTTTCAAAGCTTCCCCACCTGTGTAAGGTAGAAACCTTTCCTTCTTCCAGGCCAAGTGTGTTGGCAAAGCACATCACCTAAATTTGGTCTGAAGTTGTCCATTGAAACACATCCCCCTTCCTCCCAAACACCCTCTGAGCTCTCTTTGATAGACACACAAGTCAGGATGATGTCTAAATTTACTCAGTCTTGATAACCAAAGTAGGTGGTATTTGGCAGCTGGAACTTCTCCCTCTGCCCAAGATCACAGCTTGAAAAAATTTGTCTCTGATGCCAAGTCATTTATGCCATGATGTCACAACTTTTTATTGAGAAATAAGGTAATTTTACATACCAAGATAGTAATAAAGTTCATTAAAAACATAATTTCTTTTATACTGTGTCCCTCATAAGATTAATAATGAGTTTATTTGTCTTGTGCTGTTATAATGTCAGGGAACCTGATTCAGTAACTGGAGATCCATTCCTGGCCCGTCTCCCTTCACTGATACCAGACAGACTATAGCTGACTCACAAACAGAAAGGTCACTACCTAATTCTATTCTGCAGATGTCCTATTTCTTTATGTGCTTAAAAGAGTAGTCCTCTTGTCCATACTCTATCAATATGCAGTTCAGAATCACTAGATGAGCAGAGATTGAGATAATTCGGCTCTCAATTTTAGGGTCAAGCAGACATTCATCACTTCAAAGAAGAAACTTATTTGCTTTTGAATTCTTTGTCTTTACAATAGTTTAAGCCTGCTTCAATGTTCATGCAATAGAATCACAGTCTCAATAATCCCAAGTATATAAAGTTATTTATATATTTGGTGATGGTTATAGATAGACTGAATGTGGGAAATCCACAGAAAACGAAACTCTTTCTCCATCCACCCACTCACACCAACTAAAAAAAAAAATTAAAAAAAAAGGAAAATATCGTCGTTTGTAACTCCTGAAAGTTAATAAACATCTCTAGCAGCATATTAGTATGAGCTTCTTGTGGCAGGAGGATTACTGACTTTATCACACTGGAAAGCCAATAAATTTATAGACCTCTGCACGTTTGTTCCTTGAAATACACACTCCACAAAGGTAAACTACTGCTTCTGCAATGAATTACAATGGGCATCCATTGAACTGCTGTGACCGATACATACAAGACTGAATTAAAAAGAAAAACACTTTTTTTTTTAATTACAAGTTAGTCAATCTGAGCAGCTGCTAAGATTAAAAAACTTTCAGAATAGATACTCAGTTTTCCTTAGAAAAGTAGGAATCTAACAGAGTTGTAACTCAACAATACAAAGATTTTTTTATGTCTGTGGGGAATTAACTTTTCTTCTTATTCTTGCTGACAGGGAGCCACAGTGGTAGGCTGCACACTAGGGGAAGAGAAGCCCAAAAGCCTGAATAAGAGCAGGTGCACTGGCCTCACTTCCCATCCACCAGTGCCCAGAAAAGCCAGCAGTGATTGGGGTGGCTTGTGTCAGACCAGAGCAAGTCCACAGTGATGAGGCAGGTCCCAGGCCAGGCCAGGATGGCACATCTGCGAGTCACCTCGGCCGCCCAAATCAACAAAGTTCCTGGCTATGCATAGCACAGCTGCATCACAGCTGGAACATAGCTCTTATGGGATCCAAGGGGAGGGCAGCCACTTAAAAGCAGTACCTAAGTGAAGTTCGATAGCCCCTGCTGAGATTTCTCTGGAAGAGTTTTCTTGAAGAGCCCTTTTCACAAAGTGGGACTCCCACACCACCATGTAGGTCAGACCCGAAACTCCTGGAGGAGAAATGTGCTCAGAGCCCTGACATCTCTCTCTGCTGTGCACAGTTGCAATAGACAGAACTTCCATGAGTGCTTATTTCTTCCAGCTCTCCAACTCTTCATGCTTTCACACAACAGAGCATGAACTTTAGGAGATGTTTTTCAGTCTACTGAAATAAAGAGAAGGTGGAGAAGAAACGGAACAAATTCTTAAATATTTATATGCACTAGTAGTTTTCATCACACATACTTTTTAATATCAGTTCACTAAAATAAGACATTCATAGGTGTTTGATGAATTTGGATAGGCTCTTTAACATTATTATTTTTTGTCTTTTTCTCTTTGTCACAGCTCCCTCTTAATAAACTTCATGTTATTCCTTAAATTAAAAAAAACAAAAACAAAAACAAAAACAAACAAAAAAAAAAAACCAACTTGACACCTTCCCAATGAGAGGGAAATCTTTCTGGTAAGGCATATGAAACAGTTGGAAAGGAGATGGGAGAGAAATAGATTCTTGGGAGTGCTTTTTGGAAAATCCTTTAGTTTNTTGACACCTTCCCACTGAGAGGGAAATCTTTCTGGTAAGGCATATGAAACAGTTGGAAAGGAGATGGGAGAGAAATAGATTCTTGGGAGTGCTTTTTGGAAAATCCTTTAGTTTATCAGTATATTAGGTTACTTCGGCAAAGGCAAGGAATGGGATAAAGGTTTGAGGGGTAGCTAAAATAGTCTACAGAAACTATTTGAAGTAACATGTTGAAAAGTGTAGAGTTAGCAACAGAAGCAGTAGAAGCACATGAGTTGTTACTCTGTCTGCTTCCTTGGGTCTGGTGAAAACTGACTCAGGAGAATGAATGACAGCAAGCAATGTGACTCTTCAACAGTGAAGAACCAAATCCTGCAGTCTATGCAAGGAGGTTTGAACACAGACAGGTCTACAACTCTTTCTTTACATCAGCAATAAAAGTCTCACACACCTTCAAGTAAAGCAAGACATCTGTGGATAATGCGGAGCCTTGAGCAATGGCAGTAGGGAAAAATAACCAAATACCTAAGCTGATAACAATACTACCACTACTACTACTACTAATAAGCCTATAGGTTGCTTCTGAGCCTCTTAAATCAATCTTGTCTCAGCAGGATCTAAGGGTTGATTTTTTTTATATGCAACTTCTTCAGGAAGCTTTATTGTGGACTCCAAGCAATCAAATCCTGGTCTTCTTAGGTGGAGGGTTTATTGTCCAGCTTTTAGATAGATCGATTGCTTTTGAAAAGCTTTTCAAGAAGTACATACACAGGCACAAGGAATCTTTTTTCCTCTCAAATCCAGAACATTCATTTCTGAATCATACAGTTTGTAAAGAGTAGTATAGCTTCTGATCTTATTTCTTATACAACTTAAAGTAATTCCAGGCTCTTCAATGAGACTACTTTAAATTGAAATTGCTGGCAGTAAGATTGAAAGGAAAATATGTTATCTATATTCCTTCATAAGGTGAAAATAAAATATGAAAATGAAAGTTTGCAGGTTCTGTTAAAGGCCCTCAAGACAAGATTGTATGTCCATTATTCCATTTAAAGTATTATCCATCCTACTGTTGAGGGAGGAAGTTCAGAGGGAAGCTAGCCACACTTAACTATGTGATCACAAAATGTACATCTTCATAGTTTTTTTCTGGTATAAGCAAAAGTGTAAAGGGTTTAACTTTATCTCTGTACATTGCTATACAGGAAATGAAGAACTTTTCTCTCTAGATTTTGTCTGAACATCTTCATTAGTTCATTGTTCTGAGAACTCAGCAGGCAGTGTATTTTAATGAGAATGGGACTAAAATAATGTTAACAGTATAACTGTTAACTGAATTCAGTATAACTGTAAGACAAGTTGTTAAAGAGCCTAAAACACAGTAGATTTATGAAAACATTTTAAAGCATTTTAAATATTAGAATATTAAAATACATTTTAAAAGGAGAAAAATTAATTTCTTTTTCCTGTATAGAGACAGTTATGTTGAAATCTATAAAACAATTCCTAATCCAAATCTTCAGAAATGGTGTAAGTAGCAATTTTTTCAAGGAAAAGGCTGGGTAAAGGTATGATTATGATACACAGGATCATAAGAAACTATTTTAAACCCATTTTATCCTATGTGGCAGATTAATTCTTTTGCCTTACCTCTCTTTGTCTTATGTCTGTTTTTGAGGCAGTGTACACACTTCAGTGCTCAGGTCTTGTGACTTTATTCACTGTGACATGAAGTTGTACAAGAACGTGCATCAGTTAGGTGGGTCAGAGACTCACTGCTGTGCATGCCCACCATTTTTATTCAAAAGGTCTGGCTGAGAGAGGAAGCCATAAGAGGAGTGTCTGAGGATAATCAGCCAGTTCAGTCTGGAAAAAAGGAAACTAAGTGGAGCTCTCATAGCAGTCTACAACTTCCTCATGAGGGAAAGCAAAGAGACAGACACTGATCTCTGCGGCGAACAGTGACAGGATCAGAGAGAATGACATTGAGCTGTGTCAGGGGAGGTTTAGGTTGGATTAGAAAAAGGTTATTCACCCAGAGGGTGGTCAGCCACTGGAACAGGCTTCCCAGGGAAATGGTCACAGCACCAAGCTTGACAGAGTTTATGAAGCATTTGGACAGTGCATTCAGGCACATGGTGTGACTCTTGAGGTATCCTGTGTAGGGCCGGGTGTCACAGGTAGGCATGCAATTCTGCATGCCTGGAGAGGGAAACGCAACTGAGGTGAGCAGAGTGGCAAGTGTTGTACCTTTAGCCAATGGTGAAGTAGCTAGATAACTCTCTACCAATTGTGTTAGAATATGCAAACCACCTGATGTGTATAAATACCTATTCTGTAAACAATAAATTGTTACATATTCGGCACCCCTGAACACGCAGCACACGCGTGATTAATGTCGCTCTGGCCGTCCCAACCGCGACAGCTGGGAACTGGACTTCAACAATCCTTGTGGCTCCCTTCCAACTCAGGACATTCTATGACTCTGTGATTCTTTCTGCCAAGACATGAAGGATTTTATCTGTACATTTCTCATTGCAATTCAACCTCACAAGAAGCTATGCACTGTGTAGAAAACATTCAATTTGAAGCATACTGACCAGGATCAATAATACCAGAACACTGAGCACAAAATACATAATAAAAATACAGATTTTTTTCCCAATCCTTTTTCAGTCAATGACCTTAGTTAAATGAGGTGGCATTCTTGGACCACTGCACAGATCTTTATAGCTGGGTAATCATACATTCTATCAGCTCTCTTCCCACAGAATAACTAATCTTTAGTAATTGTTAATGCATAGAAATATGAAAATCCACAGGTTACTGGAAAGAGGGATTTCTAAGGAATAGAAAAGAACTACATGCCAAGAGAATTCATAACCGAACACCCCAAAATCTTTTCTATAAAGAACAACATTTACATTAGTGAAATATTTTACCACCAGCAAAAGACCCTCAGTTGTTACCACTGCAGCTTTTACCCTCTCCCAGGGCAGGCCAGGCATTCATGTTACACATATGTGTCAGTCTCCAGCACTGTGAATCCCAGATAACACAAAAGGAGATGCAGCAACTGCTCACTGTGCCAGAAGACTCTCTGCTTGTTCCTTAATTTTAGAGTAAACCAAACTGTGATTACCATTTGAGAAGCCCTTGGCTTATGGATTCAGAAAATGCTTAACCAGAATAAAAATAAATAGTGCACAGCAAACATCAACTAGCTCAAAAATGGATGGAAATTCTAGGAAAATCTCCTATCATGCAAAGTTAAATGAATAATAAGCTGTATGTCATGGGCATAAATGTAACAGCCCCCACTGAAAAGTCAATTTTATGGTGTGACCCTGCAAACACAGTCATAATTACCTTATACATAATAGAAAAATATCAGTTTGTGACATATGGATTTATACATATTGATTTACACAAGAATGGTGTAATTCCTCTGGAGCTGAATGTAGTGGTTTGACCTTGGCTGGGTGCCAAGGACCCACTAAAGCCACTCTCTCACTACCCCCAGCAAACGGATAGGGGAGAGAAAAATATAACAGACGTTTCCATGATTTTGAGATAAGGACCATAAGAAACCTCTTACCAATCACCGTCATTGGCAAAGCAGACTCCAAGTGGGGATATTAAGAATTTATTACTAATATGATCAGAGCATAAGAATGAGAAGCACAATATATCTTAAAGACACCTTCCTCCCCCTCCTTGTTGCAAGTTCTACCTCTTCCCCCCTCATGGCCCAGGGAGACAGGGATGTGGGTTATGGTCAGTTATTGTTTCTGCCGCTGCTTAGAGAGAGGAGTCCTTCCCCTGCTTCGCGTGGGGTGCCTCCCAGGGGAGACAGTCCTTCACAAACTGCTCCAATGTGAGCCCATCAGTGAGGCAGCAGTTCCTCAGACCCTACTGCCACATGGGTCACTTCTTCACAGAGTGCAGTTCTTCACACACAGGCTGCTCCGGCATGGGTCCCCCACAGGCCACAAGTCCTACCAGGAAGAATCCTGCTCCAGTGTGGGCTCCTCTCCCTATGGGCTACAGGCCTTTGCCAGGACTCTGTTCCACCATGGACCTCCCACAGTGTCAGAGCCTCCTTCCAGTGTCCCCCTGCTTGGACATGGGATCCTCCACAGGCTGCAGGTGGATCTCTGCTTCCCTGTGGTCCTCCATGGGCTGCAAAGGCACAGCTGCTCCACCATGGTCTTCACCACGGACGGCGGGGGAA
>WEIV01011906.1:41600-54191 GCA_013390005.1 Calyptomena viridis
TCTTTCTTTGCTTGTATTAAACTGCCTGGTCTTAACACCCACGAGTTTGTCATCTTATTGGTAAAGGGAAGGGGCGAGAGACTGTCCAGGTACTTGGCACTCAGTTAGGGTCAACCTCTCACAGGAGGCTTCCAGCACTTCTCGAAGAAGTCTCCCCCATAGTCCCCCCACTACCAAAAACCTGGCCACTGAAACCCAATACATTGAGGAATCAAACTTCACACTAATTATTGCAAATCATGTATCACATATCTTGAAAAGTCGTTCCATAGCTTTGATTAATATGGATATTGATCAAGCTATGTTTGATCTGAATCTAGATGGAAAGTTCTGTACCTCTGAAACAGTCTGATCCCTTGGTTTCACGGACCAGGATATGCTGATATTATCTCAGCATTGTAGCTTTGACATTTCTATAGCTGATACATTATATGATATTGTATTCAATGTTATTGCTTTGCCAACCAATCAAGTATTTTAGGTGGGCTCTTGGGAGGGGGTCCCTATCCAATGGTTTTGCTTATATGTTATGTAAGTACCTTAGAAAAAAGATATGAAAACCTATGTTAAAACAATAAACTTGTTCCTGACTTACAATGCCATTTGGAGCCTGTATCAATATGCATTGTGACTTCAGGGACCATGAAGCTTGCAACAACAGATTAAAAACCTGTTTTCTAGAAAAATCTGAAACCAAGCCATTACTTTGGAACAATTTCTCTCCTCTTCTCCAGCTTTTCCCAACAAATAAGGTGTCAGAAGAAATATTTAAATTCTTAGCAACCAAGTAAGAGTTACAATTTCATAGCAGTACCTCAGTAATATACACAGCAGTTTCTTGGATAAACTCTATCTAGGAATATCAGAATAGATATAACATCCAAATTAATTTTACTAAGTCAGCAGTTCATAATTAGTATGTCCTATTTGATTAGGGTACCATATCAACAAGATAAAATAAACAGATATGTAAATCTACATTGACATATCGCTAGTCTCAGTTGCAATATATTTACATTTTCAGATTTCACTCACTGCAAATCAGTGGGATACTGAAGAAATGTTTTTGATCCAATGCCCAAGATTAAATTAGATTGAATGCTCGCTATCTAAATTTGTTGCAACAGATGACATCGTCAGCTATTATTTTAGTACTGTTTGGCACAACATAATACAGAAAAACCTTGTATTCAGGCAAAGCACTTAATAATTCCCCAGCAAATTAATCCCTTTGGTGCAATACTCAAAGGCACGAAAGTTAAAAAAAAAAGCAGCAGCTTCTTTCAGACCAATATGATGATGTAGAAAGCACCAAGTATTTTTTGTCCTGTTGATACAAGTGACTTCCTTTTTCTTCATATTCCCCATACTGCATAGCAAATGGATTCCTTTTATACAATTCTATTTGATAACGCTTAACACCAGCTGTTTGGAAAACCAAGCTTTACTTGTCTGTTAAAAAAAAAATATGTATACTTAAGCTATGCAGTTGCCTGCACAGTAAGGGGGAAATCCAGGAAACACTCAAAAAGCTCATGCTAATATGGTCAATATATGTATGACTTCTATGCTCCTCATGCAGCAGGAAATGAGTTGGGCAAGGCAGCGTTTGTGTGATAAATCTTACGAGGCATGCAGCTTATATAACAAGTTTTATGAAACCACAAAGCTAAGAGGAAAAAACATAACAGCTCCCAGAGAAGAATTCTTGTTTGAAAAATGTTGAGTCAGAGCTGACAAAGCCTTCTTAAGCTACCTTAAAACTAATCAAATGCCTAGAAAGGAAAATAAATGGAAGAAAAATTTACTGTCCTGGGATTTCTATTAAAACAGATCAATATTGCATATGGATATAAAATAAGTCTTTGGTATTTCAGGATGAAAGCAGAGATTTCTCAGATGCCTACTGAAAAAAAGAGTGAGCCTCTTCAGTACCAAAAATTATTTTGCATGAACACGTCTGTATGTTTAAAGACATGAACCATAAATCATTAGGAAAGTATCTGAGCAAATGACCAAATTTCAGCATCTGAAAGATAGGCTCAGTAATATCTAGATAACCTGCAGCTGTGACCTGTAACAAAAATTAATATCTGGTGATAAGTATCACAGCCTTTTCCTCCTGGGTGATGACCCAATTAGTTTCTTAATCACTTTCTAACAGTAATTTTCCAGGAAAGTAAGAATATGCATGCATGCTTACATAGCCAGTGAAGCATGTGACTGATACCAGACAGGCCCTAGTCAACATGTAAAAAAAAATGTAGTTAGAAATAGGCTAAAAATTAGTATATTTTTTTACTATCAAAGTAGCAATATTTTGTGTTTATGTCCCATGCTGCTATTCAACATATTCACCAGAAAGTTTGGAATTTACCTTTGGTTCCTGCGTTTAGCAGAGATGGAAATTCACATCATCAATTTTGTTGCATGCCACCTTGGTTATCTATAAAGATTGAGAAGAATCAGGGAAAATCTGAGTATGCTCCAGTTATTTTATGATCTTCTGACACATTGTCTTTCTGCCATCTTTACTACTGAAAGGTCTGAGCACTGTTTACTGTGTCCAAACCCAGTAGTGATCTTTTTCACCTAAACACACACACAGCTGGGTTGGATATCTCTACGCAACAACTGCATAGATACTCAAGCCTGCTCTGTGAGAACCAGCTTGCATCCCCAAATGGTCCTGTGCTGTGCCATACAAGCATCGTGGGTTTGCACTAACTAACTTTTCCAAGCCGTTGTCATTACACATCATAGATAGTAATTTTAAGGAATCAAATTTCTCCTTAGTTTAATATTAATAGCAGTCCTAAATCCTTTTGTCTTCTGCAAGTGTTTTGTAACTGCAACTAATTACAAGGGGTAAATCAAACAACATTACACCAAAGTCTCTTTTCTTTAGTCAAATGGCAAAATTCCTTAGGAGAAATCTTAGTTTAAAATGTAGTTATACATTACGTTTTACAGTTTTATCATTCTCCCAGAGCAGAATTAGAAACTAAAAAGCAAAACACTAGAACGATTTAACTCCACCTTACTGAAATTTCGAATGGCACTAGATTAGAAGTTGCAAAATGCAATGAAAACTGACAAATATCAAAGTAGATGTTATTGAAACTAAGCACATTATTCTTCTTCAAATTATATTCTCTTAGGCTAAATGTGAGATACATCAATGTGATGTGAATATTTTCCACTGATATTACTCTATTGTTATATTTTATCACAGATAAACATTGTGCAATATATTGTACCACAGCACAAAAATTGCTGATCTATGCATGCTACACAAAACAATCTTAAATACTTTGGGCATAGAAATTAAAAAAGCTGCTGGATTGAAGAGGACCTAGGAATGACATTGGACAAAAAACAAGGCATTAGTTTGCAATGCTCTGTGGCTGCCAGACAAGCCACTTGGAGGCCACTTATGCAAATGTTTCATGCCAGAAACGATGGAGATAAAATTCTCTTTCTAAATAACTTTGTTATATGGATTCTCAGCCTGATCATTATGAACAGATATGAGACTCCCAGCCTCCTTGATCTTCCCTTCACCATAAATAAGCCAGAGATAGCAGCTACATGTACACATGATGGGGGCCCATATAGAAAGGGCCATGGTGACACAGAAGAAAAATGAGCATTGTTCTTCATGGAAGTTTGTATGGAATATTTGTAAAATCACATTGCCCAAACAAGAAAGAAAATGCAAAGAGTAAAAGTAACTGCAGCTACTCTAATATTTAGTCTTTGATGGAATAATAATTCACCAAAAGTTAAAACTAAACCAATCTATTGAGGGGAACAGGATTGTTTTAGAATTTATGGGAAGAAAGGCAAATTCAAAGCATTTTTCAGTGCTGGCCATGGCTAGGGAGGTGAGGTTATGTGGCTCCGATGTGATGACATCACAAAGGACAAGCACAAGCAGTGTCACTACATGTGTCAGTCAGGAGAGTGGGACAGGTAAGGGGAAAGCGGTGCTGGACAATGGCTGGAGCAGAACTGGGGGTACTTCTAATTTTGGGGTGAGGGTTCAGGGGCTGTGGGGAGCACCCTGGGCAGGGCAGGTGCCACCCTCGGGGCCAGGCACAGAGACGCCTGGAGCTGTAAGCCATAGGGCAGGTCCCCAGGGCTGTGGGAATGTGGCCCCATCACCAGAGCACTCAAAAGCCTTCCCCTTGATACCTCTGAGCTCCCTCACTCATGCTCCCACTGGATCCCAGGCCTCCGAGTCTCCTGCCCCCACTGGCCCAGCTACCATCTCCCTGCCAGCCAGGCTTGCTGAGTCCCTTCTACTCCTCCTCCTCNTCATTGAGCCTCCAACCCCTCCTGGCCCCTCTTCCTCCTCCTCCTCCTCCTCCTCCTCCAGGCCATGGTTTGGAGCATCACCCAAATCCTGATGGTGCTGAGCATCCTGCAGCGTGTACTGGGATTGGGTGACCAGACAGAAGACTTCACACAAGAGCTCCTGCAGTTGCATGAGCAGCAGCTGAGTCGGGAGATGACTTAGCTGCTGGAGGAGAGGGAGCAGAAGAGCCAGGAACTGACCAGGAAACTGTGCTTCTCTCTGCCTGCCAGTACTGGTGGTTCTGGGCCTCTGCCAAAATCCTCTTGTTCTTTGGGCTCGGCCGGCTGCCCAGGCAGTGGAGCTCTGGCTCTGACTGCAGGAGTCAGGGTGGACCCTTCAGCAGTGCTGATGAGGAGAGGGAGGAGGAAGAGAATGGGCAGTGGAGTGGATCTGCCAACAAGACCACTCCTACATCCATGCTGGAGAACATGCTATGATTCCTTCCCTATCATATGACAAACTGAACAGAAGCCAGATTCCTGCTTCCTGCACAGTCTCTGCATTTACTCCCAGCTGTGATGCTCCTCGTGCCAGGAGGCACAGGAAGGATTTACCATATGTAAATATGTCAATAAATTTTCTTGGGTTTAGAAATCCTGTGTCTGCGAGTGTTTAGGCAAGACTTTGTTGGGGAATTATACCCTTTGTCTCCATCTTCCCTCTATAAAAAAGAGATTAAGTTTGTACTCAAATTTACAGTGGTAATTTACAGGGCAGTGGTCACACCTATGCTTAGATGTTCAGCACCTCCTCCTTTTCTTCTCTCTTTTTCTATTTTTCATGGAAGGAAATATTCCTGAAATGAGGATCTTTGTTGAAGTTAATTTTTGCTTTCTTGGCCTTTTCCCACTTTGTCATTTTGAATATCTGTTTAATTTTATAATGTCTGCAATATGAATTTAGAACTATTTGCAATTGAAAAATCTAAAAGTTTTGCAGTCTTTGGAAAAGATCAAGTTTCTCCACTCAAGCTCAGGTTCCATACAGGTGAGCAGAGTCCTTCCTTGTCTACAGGACAACTATCACTTTCACATAAAAGAGATGATGATGATACATCTCTACAGAACATAAGAAAACCAATAAAGAGCTGACATTGCTTCAGGAGAAAACAGTTTACTTTAAAGCAGCAGGAGTAGTATCTCTACAGCTGAGGAATTTCAGCACAGTGTTCCTGCCGAGGGCAGAGATAATGGACCAGCCCTAGGACCTGCAGGGCTGCAGTCAGGTCACCAGATTGTTCTTACTGGCTGACTTCTTTTCCTGTGCCAGCCACTCCCAGCAGCAGTCACAGCCTCCTGGCTCCATCCCAAGGATCCAGCGGTGGGCTTCAGACAGATTGTGGGCTTCCTGTTGCATTAGGCTGCCTTAGGAACAATAAAAAGTAAAGCTTAAAAAAAAACCCAAAACATTAAACCAGCTTCAAATGTACTCTCCCTTTTTTTTTGTAGAAATTCTCCAAACTAGAGAAGAAGAAAAAGATGCTTGATAGACAGTGCAGGAACCATTATATCCATGGGAATCTTTGTTCAATAGAGAACTTTTAACCACAAAAATGTTTATTAGGGTAAGCAGCCTTTGCTTTCCTGAAGTCAACCTGAATAGGGTTTGGAGACCCAGCAAGTCCTATGTAATATTTCTGCCTGGTTTAAGTAGTCAAGGATGATTACTATTCTGCTGTTATTTACCTGAATTTTATTGAGGTTATACATCTATGCCAAAGGTTATCTCCACTTATTTCTTCTGCCGACTGCTTTTATTGAGGACCATGTCTCATGACATTAAGTGAAAAGCCATGTAGTAGAAGGAAAGTAAGCAACTGCACAGATCATTAACTTTTAATATGGTATAGAGCAGCTTTTATGAAACATGGACAGCTGATTCCAAAGTGTTAATTATTCTTATTTCAGATAAAATTAAAACTAACTTAAGGAACTATGTCATTTTATATCTGTAACAAGTAGCATGAAATGTTCATTCTTTAATAAAAGATAACAAATGAAGTGAACATCAGCTTAGCGCAGCAGGCAAACAGCACCATAGAAGGAAAACCATTTAATTAAACTTCTTTAGAAGTCACCTTTCATCTACACCCACTTCACAGCATTTAGATTTTCTTTTAGTCTGGCATGTATGTGCTATTTTGATTTTCTATACATTCTCCATTTCTGTTGCCTCCAGTTCATCATCACTAAAGTAAACTCAGTGCAGAAAATCTGCTTTTTGTACTATTACAACATAAATCCTGTCCTATGGAAGTATAAAATAACTTTGCATCTTGCAGGATCAAGGCTCCTCTCTGAGAGGCTGTACAACACTGCTGTTCAGGTGAGCATATAACACTCAACACTTTAGTGACATCTCCAATTTGTCACAATTTCTGAAGTGAATGTTTCTTGGGGAGGGCAAGTTCACATACTTTACAGGGAAAGGCTATAAAAATGGAGCAGCCACGTATGAGCACCATTAATATTTTTTTAATTATTTTATCTTATTCTCAGATAATGGGACAAAACAGGTCAATACGGTTGCGTAGTTTCTTAAAATATGCTAGAATTTATCCTCAGTTACATGAGATGTAACAGTTCTTCTGGCTCCCTGTCCTCACAGAAGTCACTGAAATATTCTGTAAATGTGAAAGAGATCTAGTAATTACTGCTACGTGGACAGGAGGAGAGGAAGAAGAAAGAAAATTAAATTAAATTAAATTTTAAATTTAATTTGTTAATTTTTACTGAAAAATTCTCTTTCAAATGGCTGAAGTCTAGAAAATATCAATCTGAATTAAAGATTATTGCAAAAATATAATGGAGTACTCTATTTGAACTATGTAATATTTGGTAATTCCTTTGGTTTTCTTTGTATGGTACTAATTTAATCAGGAATTAACATGAATATAGCATGCATCTCATGATTTAAAATATTCTGCTGTAAGTAAACACTTTCTGTATATGTCTGGTTGAATGCTAATCTTTGGAAACTATTAATTTGTGATTCCAAAGAAGAGATATTGAATCCTGAATGTACTCTTACCATGAAATATTTTGTTGTTTTCTCCTGTTGGAAGATTTCAGTATTCAAACTAAAACATTTTTTCTAAATTGTAAAAGTTTGGGAAAAAGATATTTTCCCCAAAAAGATCATTTCCTTAGTTTCAGCATAACTGAAACATAGTTCCTTCTTCTAAGTGACCATAGACTATAAAACTATAGCTCCAATGACAAAGCTGCATATCATGACAATGTATAAACATAGGGACTAATAAACACCACTGTTTAATTAAAAAAAAAATAAAAAAGAGTACTACAGGAACAACTAGGTACTATATCAACTGCAATGCATTACTTTTTCTTCCAGTTTTAATGTGCTGTCAGTAGGTACCATCTGTATTTCAGATGTTTCCTAAACTAACTGATTGTGTTTTACTGATTGCCTTTTTAAAAGTTTTTTGAAAGCTTGTGTCTGCAGCTTTAGAGCAGACACCTGTTATCTTTAAGCAGGTAACAATATGGGGAAAAAAGGAAAAAATATGACCAGATAATTTGATCTGGTGAATTTGGGCAGTATTCTTAATGATCATATCTCATAAAATGGAGAGGGACATTTACAAGAGCAGGTATTTATAAGACAAGGGGAAATGGCTTCAAACTGAGAGAGGGCAGGTTTAGATTAGATATTAGGAAGAAATTATTTATCCTGAGGGTGGTGAGACAATGAACAGGTTGCCCAGGGGAAGTTGTGGAAGCCCCATTCCTGGAAGTGATCAAGTCCAGCCTGGATGGAGCTCTGAGCAACCTGGTATAGTGAAAAGTGTCCCTGTCTACAGCAGAGGGATTGGAACTAGATGGTCTTTAAGGTCCATTCCAACTCAAATCATTCTATGACACTATTGTTCTATTACATATGAATTTTAAAATCTTTATATGATGGGAAGCATTTAATAGTCTTCAAGAACTAATTCTACAATACAATGCAACACAATACACTATATAATAGACAGTGAAATAACAAATCTAACTGAGAATGACAAAATCTCGTACCACAAAACAAAATTCTGGTGGAAAAAAAATAAGAAAGAACAGGAAATACCTGCTTTGGGAGACCTTTTATGGTATATAGTACACCATATAGTAAGTACACATTAACATTACTGCTATGAATTTGTGTTTTTAGTGAGGGCTGAAATGCTGCATGGAGATTTAAATCATCAATAAGAAATAAAACACTTTGTGGAGGACGTTTACTGCTCACTTTAAAATCCAATCCAAATAATTTTTTTCAATAATATATTTTCCTGGAGGAAGCGTTCCAGTCTCCTGTTGTTAATTTTTATTCTTTTGTTTATGAGACTTTTATTGAAAAGCTTGGTTTGACATCCAGACATATAATATTTTATTTATGAACAACCATAACATGGAATGCATAAAAATTTGATGCAACAGTTTCATTTTAAGATATTGTGACTATGTAGTAACTAACTACAGTATATCTTTTGTGGTTGCATTTCCTCATCCAATACAAAGCAGGATTTTTGAGCATCCACAATAATTTGAAGCTGTATTTTACTTTTTATGATCTCGTACAGCAGATTTTTAGGTACTTTTAGGATCTCAATGAAGATATCATAGGAGTACACTAAGCTTACAGCTTGGCTTTCTCCATCATGAATCATGGATCAGTTAGAAATGGATTGGAAGTGCTTAACGAAGGAAAGTCCAAGAAGGCCATAAGTACATCAGTGACATTATCAGTCTCTTTGATATATTAGTTTAACAACAATTTGGAGGGAAAGGGAGGAAGCCAATTCAGCTATTGGAGTTTATCAGAAATTACTTAATGTAACTTCGCAGAGTAGTAAGGACATTTCTCATCAGATTTGTTTGACTTTGTTTTTATTCAGTTCTAGTTTCTAAAAACTTCAAGAAGATAAGCTGTATGAGAAGGCTCACAAAACATTTCTCTCTATTCTTTCTTGCATGCATGTTTTAACATAACTGAAGTTTTAATAAAATAATAAAACAACACCACCACCACAAGGTGGAATGAAACTTTTATTAAAAAATCCTTCTTCAGTGCTTCAAAACTTGAAGGTATATTCTTTTGGCCTGAGTACAGTTCATCTCCTTTCAGAAGAGTTTTTCTTCTTTTTCTTTTTTTTTTTTTTAATTATAACTATCAATTACATCTTTCTTGCCCTGTGTATCTCCTTGAAAAGGAATGCAACCCTTCCTTTTTATCTGGCTGTCAGTAATTATATAATACAAGTATATAAAATTATTATGTATTCTGATAAAATTTCACATCATTTCCGTATGCTTTTAGAGTATCTTAAGATTCTCTTCTTGTACCTTTCCCTATTTTGAAGAAAGTGCAGTAAGTCCCTTACATATCTCCAGGAGTATGAGCAAGAGGGCAACTACTCTACTGTTAAAGTGAGATGCTCACAGTGGTCCCAGTTTTGTGTGTATTTGACTCACAAGCTAAGGCCAAGGTCTGCTTCACAGATGGTAAGCTTTCCATATGCAAACCTTGATTTTTGGGACTAGTATAAAGTGTAGGACAAGAGATGCAAATCAGAGTCCAAACATATGAACATATGCAAGAGGTTATGATGAGTCAGAGATATCACAGGGTACTCAGGAATAGAACAACAAACACAGCACAAACACACAACTAGATTAGTTCAAATCTGGCTTGGGCAGATGAACTGGATTTGTCTGTAAGACCATATATATTTCCATCTACTTTTCTTCAGGAGACAGCAAGTCAGTTTTAGCCTCAGGCTTTCCTTCAAGACCACAGTTCTTCGGAGGGGAATAGAAACCCATTCTTCAAACCCTTACACATATGTCATGTTCTTTCTACGTAAACCACAGGTTTATGTATGGCCTGGATACTTACTCTTGACAAGATGTAAGAGGTACAAACAATGTAAAAGAAGCTGCACCTATAAAGGACACTTTTCTACATACATTTAGCAAAGACAGAAAAGAAGAGGGAAAAATCTCTTGTACAGATGGAATTGCTCCAAAAGGAAGAAGCTAGAAGTGCCTGACTTTCCAATCACTCCAACAGAGACTTTCAATAAAGTCCTCGCCCCAGAATCACACTTGTCTCTTTGGGGGAGAACAAGAGGCATTTCTTTATTTTATTATTACAGTCTCAAATTGGACCGTGGGAAGTTCACTACAGATATTAGGAGAAATTTCTTTACAGAAAGGGTGAACTAAACTTTAGAATGGACTGTCCAGAGAGGTGGTGAAGTCACCGTCCCTGGAGGTGTTTAAAGAAAGACTGGACATGTCACTTAGTGCCGTGACCTAGTTGACATGGTGGTGTATGGTCAAAGGTTGGACTTGATTTTGTGATTATATGATTTCAGAGTAGTCAAGAAAGTTGTAAGTATAGATAAAATACTTAGAAGTGATTTTATTGTGTAGTGTTCTCAGAAAACTCCATGCCAATCCATTTCATTTGGACCTGCTGAGCTGTAAGCAAGCCTTCACACTAATTTGAGAATTGACTACTGAATACCATTAATGCGCAAAACTGATCTTTTAAATTACATCAGTCTAGGTCTTAGAGTCAGAAAAACTTCATTAAAATCATCTGTCCACAGTTTCTTCTATTTCAACCCAAGGAAAACTGGACTACTAGAGGAAGTGAAATCACACCAAGTCTGAAAGCTCATTAGGTAGTACCATGTTGCTCCACAGCCCAGTAGACACCTAATAAAAGATTTAGGGGTATTAAAGCCTCTGTGAGAGGAAACTGGCCAGTAGGGTGACAGAATAGAACATGTGCAGTAGACTAGGAGCAGTAGCTACCAAAAACACTGGTCTGCAAGAGACTGAGTGTCATGTTTGGAAGGAGCAGGACTGGGCAAAAGTTAGCTGCAGCTAGTTAGTGAGGACAGCAGGAAGACATAGGGCCTGTGCATCACAAAGTTAAAACAATATAATCAAACTACCTTTATACCATATGAGAAAGGAGAAAGGAAAAAAAATATTTGTCCAGCAAGAGTCCACAGANCAAATCATTGTATCAGAATTGCATATGGAAAAAGCAGGCCAGCCTCTGGAGACCAGCAAGCAAAAACTCTAAAGGCACATTGCAAGCCCTGTGTCACAGAGAAGATCAGTGAGAAGTCTGTGTAGAGTGTACAACAAAATTTACCAAACCTGTACACAAGCTGTGCACTACCTGATTTGCTATTTTTTTCATGCTGGTTAAAACAGCTGATTTTATGTTGTCATTGCTATTGTTATCCAAAGTTCCACTCCTAAAATTCACATCTCTTCTTTCATGAAACAGTCAGTTGATATCCTATGGAAAAATTGTCACAACTCTTCTCTGTAATTAATTAGAAATTTTTGAATAATTAAAATTTTAATTATAGCAGTATCAGGTGCTGCAATGTCTGTGCCTCTTTGAGTGGTGAGTGGGAAGAGAGAGATAGAGAGAGAGATGTTTGAGGAAAAGAAACTTCAAAGTGTGCAACATAGCACAAAGACTCGCTTCTGATTTGTCAAATTAAAATCAGCGGAGAATGTGTTATATTTACATTTAATTCTCTTAAGGGGCAACATTTCCAAATTTGCCATCACAATGAGCAAGCACCCGTGGCATTCCTATAAGAGCTGAGCACTATGCTTTCTATCTATCCATCTTTCTGTAAGTGCTTTCACATGAAGGAAAGCTTTAAAATATATTTGCACTAATACAACCTACACATGATCTTTATGTCTGCAGTTTCCTTTTTTTATAGATTACCAGTCCTCCAGGGCAATCTTTCTACATGACATTGCAGTGAAATCCAATGTTGTATCTATAATATCACTGCCTCTTTCAAAGATATTCTAGGTTCTCCTAGCTGCTTCCATTATTGCTCAGCCTTAAAGCTGCTTCAACATCAGAATGAATTTAACATTATATTGCTAGACAAAATTGCTGCTATTCTTTCCATTATTTGAACAGCTATTGAGCTGCACAAGTGTCATCAACTATGGTTCATCCAATAAATCACAAATTTGAAAATATTAAGCACTGCTAAATATATTCTGGTATATTTGAAAGTACTGTTTCACTAGTTCTGCCTTATTAAGCCAGAGAGCACCTTTTTATTGTTGTCGCAAATTTCTATCAAATGTATAATCTTCTCAGTTCATCCAAGACCCTTCATTTGGGATTTATTTCTAGAAAATCTTCAGAGCTGAGTTCCTCTATATGAGAAT
>WEIV01011907.1:3158-20876 GCA_013390005.1 Calyptomena viridis
CGTGTTGACAAGTGATTGAAACTGTGCACTATGTGGAAAAAAATGCTTTCTTTTTTTGAAACCTGCTTTCCTTTAACCTCACCGGTTGCCACCAAGAGTTCTTGGGGGTTGTAAACATGCCTGCTCCATGCTTAGCTTCTCCAGACCTCTTGTGACTTTTCACAGTCCTACCCTTTTCTCACTTGATCATTTTTGTCAAAGTTCAAGAGATCTAGTGTATTTAGTTTTATCCCACATAGAAGCTCCTCCATTATTTTGAATCTCGTAATTGAATTTTTTATAACATACCTGTTCAAGATCAGTTGATTTTTTAATTGGTTCATGCAGTAAAGCATTTTAAAGGGAAAGCAAATATTAGATTGCAGTAAGAAGTGTACTGTAGTCTGGCAAGGCCTAGAAGAAAGAACTCCCATTAATTTAGACTTAATTGCACTTTTATGCCTCGCTGATCACTTTTTTCCCCAAGTCCTGCTTCAAGCAGACTAGCATACCACAGATTGCTTTGTGGAAATCACAGTCCATGAGATTCTACTTATAGATCCTTAGTCAGGTAAACACCATTGTCAGCCTATCTCTACACAGGAAAAAGTCTGCTCTGAATATGGTGACTACTGAGAGAGTACAAAGGTCAGAGATCAAAATAAATAGATAAATCTGTGCCGTGACTGCTGTGCTCTGCCTTCCTGAGTGTCTGCTCGCATAGGAAGAGCAAATGTGATCCATGTTTTCCTGGAAGTTCTCAGTTATTGGCAGGAGAGAGATTCCAACTGAAGGACAATAAATGAGAGAACTAATCTAGAAAGTGACCTCACATTACACCAGAGTGTCTGAGCAGAGAAGCTGGCAGTCCATCTTCTTCACAAAGGGGAGAGGGAGTTAAAGTTTATTGATTTTGTTGTTGTCCTCTATCCAGAACAGAAGCATGAAGATTAGATAATTTTTTTTAATGTAGTCAACTTCATCAGGAATGTGACTGTTACTGTAGCTGCGAGGCAGCCAGAAAGTGGAAAAACTATTATTGAACCATTCCAGCATTGTCCTTGCATTGTTTAATTGAGAATAAATGGATTTGCAATGGTACTTTTTTAGATTTTAGCCTTTTCATCCTAATGATACTGGCTTTTTTCAAAGAACAGAGAAACCACCTCTGACTCAGGAAATACTTGAGCCACAGATTGCTTGGGCAGTATTTGGAGAATGTGTAACTCGACCATCGTCCCTGTATATCTGCTTTTCCCTGTTTTCAGAGGATTTATATATACATCATCACATTTCATGCGATGTATGTACATTATCATGTTGTGTGCTTTGTTCCCTTTTTGCAACTTAAATCTTTGAAATCTGCCTTAAAAGAGGATAGATAATCTTCTTAAAGGCCCTTCTGATTTTAGGCAACAGTTGTTTCCTTTATCATGCTCCCTTATAAGTTTCTGAGCCTAAGTCATATGTTTGCATGTATAGATGCTGAATCTCTCTGTAACTGTTGTAAAACCAGTCTTTGGAATATCTCTGTGAATTGAGTTATTTGATATGGTTGCCTGTCCATCAAGACAGTGGAAATTCTTCAGGAGTTGCCTCAGCAGTTTTGTTTTACTCTCCCAGGAGAACCAGTCCTGTCTTTGCAAACTTCTCTTTCTTCCTTATGTTAAAAGTAGACCTTTAAAAGGGAGATGGTCAAGGAACCACATGACTTTGAACCTAAACATCATACATACAGATTATGAGAGAAACTGATTTAAACCTAAACGATAATGATGACAATGGGTATGATTCTTCATGTGGTTATTTGGCAGGACATAATACAGTGTGTTTTACAGCAACTTCCGAAGTGATACTGATATATATGGTCTGTATGCTATTCCTAAGGAGAAAGAAATCTAGAAAATCTCTACCTGGAGTTTTAAGAGTGAGGGCCATTGGAATGGGCTGCCCAGGGAGATGGTGGGGTCACTGTCCCTGGAAGTGTTTAAAAAAGACTGGGTGTGGCACTTAGTTTAATGGTGTTAGGTAATAGGTTGGACTTGACAATATCAAAGGTCTTTTCCAACCTAGTTAATTCTGTGATTCTGTAATTAAATACACAAAAAGATGCTAATTGTGAGGTAGCAATATTTCAACTTAACTGTCAGAGACAGACCATGCAAAGAAGCTATGAAACAACTTGACTAAAATTATGGATGTATGAAATTTAATACAGAATAAAGCTCAGAAGTACATCCCTATTTGGGACAGCCTGTTTTCTTCTTCTTCATATGAACCTAGTTCTGCATAGATCCTGTCTCCCTATAATTTCAAAAAATGTTTAGCAATTCATGAGAATGTGAAGTTCGCAATGTATGATCTGCCCCTTCTCTGTCAATTTTTAACAACCTGCATGCTGGAATCCTAAGCGCTGCTGTGATAGTCAAGAGATCCAGCTAGCCTCCACAAAGGCTAGCTGATTTCTGTACAAAGATTGTCTTCACCTCTTTCTATATCAAAGACATTCATTAAATAGAATAGCCTGTTCTACTTGGCTTTTGGGTAAAAGGGGCAATAAGCCCAATTCCTCTTCCCATGTCAACAGTCTTTTCCTGTTTTGTATTAAAATCCCTAAAAGTGCTGTGGGTTATATGTCTTCAGACTGGTATGGAGTCACTTGCTGAGTAGTGATTAGTGAAAATGGCGTTGTCTATGTTGAAGAGAAGAATTAGTATTTTCCTGATGCAAGGGACTTTTCAAATAGTTTCCTATCTCCATATGTTGCCATAATTGTATTCTTTGCCATTTCTTACATTTTTGTAAACTGTAGAGTGCAGCATTTTTGACCCTGTGATTATGACAGAGATATTTGGAGTTAAGAATGGTTTTGTTGAGAGCAGGCTGGCATTCTGATAAAAATTAACTACATTCCAGACTAAATTTCAGTATTCTACGTATTTCAAGGCCACTTGATGCCTTTATATCACAAAAGCAAAGGTCTTTTGCAAATGCAACCTTAGTATCTATTGTTTCTGATTTTTTTTTCCAGGGGTTACTGTTCCAAAGACAGAGTTTTATCCAAAAATCTGCTTGTCTTATCTTAATAATAGTGTAGTCCTTTTACCCCTTCTATTTAGCTTAAGGTGTAGCAAAGATCTATATTAGTTTGATGTCTTCTCATTTAATTAAAACTGTTCAATAATTGTGTAGTACAGTGCAGTAAGCAGCACATCTTAGAAAATCCTTCTTTGGATGGTACAAATGCATAATATTGAGCTGTACAGTTTAATATATTCTTCTGAAGGAGAACTTGTGCTTTTTAGGACACAACCAGCAGCTTTTATTTTAACCACTGAGGCAAACTGAGTTCATTAGTGAGCATAATAGGATTAGACATGAAAAAATGGACCCAAACTTTCTAATCTCATTTGAAAGGATGCTCTCCAAAAGCAGACAAATGCTTTTTTTTTTTTTTTTTTGCTGCCTTTTTGAAGCACCATTTCGCTGAAGCTGACTCAGATTGATAGAATAAGTAAAAAGACGTAGATTCACATTCTACAGTGGCATTATATCTGACTAAGGCAGTAAGAAGCACTTGCCTTCAATGAAAAGAAATACATTCTACTTCCTATTAAGTTTCCTCTCTGCTTCTTATTAAGTTCAGGTAGGCGTAGTTCCTTGATATAAAAATATGTATCCAACATTGACTTCCTCCTTTGGTTGAGGACACTAACCAAATGAAATGATCTTCAGCAATGGTGGTTTCTTATTATCTTTCAAACACATAAGTAGAGAAAGTTCCTTTTGAATGAAATGGTATAGTGCTGCAGCACAGCTAACCTTGCCCAGGTGTCTGCCTGTGTGCAAAACTCCTGCTGCTTTCCCAGTTGAAGTGTGCTTGATCTTTTCTCCATCTTCGCAGTTAGGGGTCTATTGTTACACTCTTGTCTGGAAGCTTGTAAATGGCATTGGGTGTGATCGACTTTTAATGGAAGATTACAACCCCATGGATCAAAATGAACCATGCATCAGAAAGGGTCTCTTAAGAATTCTAAAGGTTTAACATAAAGTAGATAATTACAGAGTCTGATTTAGAGTTGTTTCTCTATTTGTCACTCATACTTCTATGAGCCAAGCTTGTACTGTGACTGCACATGCCATGAGTGCTTTTGTGTAAGTAATGTAACTGTATCTTACACAAAATTCTTCCAAGATTTGACTTTTGCAGAAGTTTGGTGCATAGGAAGAAAACCTTTGGTACCTAAATATTTTCCATATCCATTTTAAGACTTCTAACAATTTCCTTAAGTTTTGACATAATGAATGTGCACTGATATTGTCAGTATCAGTATAAGGATTTAGAGTCCTTTTGCTTTTTATTTTGATTAATAAATTTTTTTCTTAGGACTTAGAACTGCAGAGTTCAAAAGTTCAACAGTAAAAGCAATATAAAGCAGTCTGCCATTTGAACACTGCCAATAGGGAAAGTAGATAACTGGCTACAACTTCAGGTTTTCATCCTTCAAAGATGGGATTAAAATACTGCTCTACATTTGAGAGTTGCTACTGAGAAATTACCTTACAAGAAAATCTAAGGATTCTAAAATTGTTTTGTGTTCATCTGTTAGCAAGGTGATTTGTAATGATTTCTAAATAGTAGTGAGTAGATGCAGCCCTGTCTAACACTGACCTTACCACTTCACATGACTGATTTCATGAGGATCTACATGTAGGTGTTTAGATGTTTCATTGCTTCTGCCTGACATAAACTAATGATGTAGACTGGCTAGACCTGGTGACATGATTAAACAGTGATGTTAATTATTGGCTTCTGTGAGAGACTTGATTCCTCTTTAGCAGTATTTGTTATGCATTTAACCAAGTTGAAGGCACAGAAGTGGATGTTTTATTTATAGCATCTGTTAATAGCATTAAGAGTTCAGGAAAAACATTTAAACTCTGGTAAAATACATAAGGTCCATCTTCATGTCTCATGGTTGTGCAAAGACAATATCTTTGTGTGAAGGGAAATAGCAATTTTCTGCAGGCAGTAATCATCTGTACTACTACTTAGATGTCATGTATTGATGATCCTATTTCAATCAAACATATCTCATTCAGAGAGCTTTTGATGGGAGGAATTTTTGGAAGGGTTTAGGAAGGTTAAATCTGTGAGACATGGCTTCCATCTGGAATGCATTAGCTACAAAGATTTATTAGCCAGAGTGCCTCTGCATAATGTTCCATGGAAAGCAAAGCCCTGCATCTAATTTCCAGCATGATGTCTATATGAGAAGTGATCTTTGAAATATCATAGGTGACAATCAAGTTTGTTATAAAAATAGTAAATGCACAGGATTTTCATGGCAGCTATTTTAAATCCCTCATGAGGGCTGCTAAGCAGGTAGTTGATTTGTTGACAAATGATGAAACTGTAGGAATAGCAACATGCATGACATTTTTAAACAGGATAGACTCTTTAAGCACTAAGAGTCACATCAAGAAAATTATCAACATTTAGTGGTTGCTTAACTCTGTGAAGGATGGCATTAGGAAATAATAGAGGCAATATTTAACTTTCTGTTTCAGTGTTTTCTGTTTAAATCTGTTTCAAGAAGTGCTGCTTCTGATCAGCAAGCAGGAGGGAAAGAGCTTTACAGATTCTAACGCGTTAACAAAGCTGATTCCCTGCAACTCTAAACCATCATGTGTCTGATGGCAATTAAAAATTACTAGCATAAGGACACTACTGATCTCAGTTTTACCATGAGCCAAAGGGGGAAGAAAGTGTTGGGGTTTTGTTTAAATCTGCAACTACAGGAAATAATTCAATGTGCCTGCTGGAGAACATTTCTATTCAGAATTGACAGGATAGGGTGATTGGATTTCTATCAATGGTGAGAAAAAAGTGCCTAAGAAGCTTTGAAAATCTGAGCCATCTAAGTAGGACAGTGAATTACTAAATATTAACTGATACCTTGAAGGAGAATACTGTTTCTGAAAGACAGGGAGACAGCAGCTTCTTTTCTGTAAACTTGATTGCAATATATAAAATGTGAAGTTGCTAGTGCTCTTCAAAATTCCCAATAAAAATAATTTCAAATAAATAATTCATTAATCGTGATCTACTCCATTCCTGTCTTCTCCTTGGCAGGATTCATGGATTGTTCTTTGCTTGTAGAGTGAGTGTTGGTAGAAGAATATAATACTTAAAAGGGGTATAAATGCAGAATTAAAACTGTGAATATGGAGTCTGGATATCTCTTCTTCAGAGAGAAAGCTTTTATGAACCTGGGAGAGTCCTCAAAATTTCCCCATTATGCTCTTTCCATTTGTAATGTTGGATGGATGGTGCTAGCTGCCTTTGCATAGAAGTGCTTTTTCAATTGTGTAATAATTATTAAACCTTTTATAACAGAAGAGAGAGAAGTTACAGGTAAATTGCTTTCTGTATTAGTAGAATAATCAATTTCTGACATATACAAAATATTTCACAGATTCACAGATTCAAAGAATAACCGGGTTGGAAGGGACCTGCGAGATCATCGTGTCCAACCCATACCCTAACACCATAACTCCATAACTAAATGAGGGCACCACGTACTATGTCCAGTCTTTTCTTGAACACATCCAGTGTGGGGGACTCCACCACCTCCCCGGGCAGGTTGTTCCAATACTTTATTATTCTTTCTGAAAAAAAAAGAGGTTAGAGATTTTTTCTAATCTCTAACCTGAACCTACCCTGACACAGCTTGAGACAATGCCCTCTAGTTCTGTCTGTTGTCACCTGGTGGAAGAGACTGATTCCCACCTGTCTACAACCTCCTTTCAGGAAGTTGTAGAGAGCAATAAGGTCGCCTCTAAGTCTCCTCTTCTCCAGGCTGAACAACCCAAATTCCTTCAATCTTTCCTCACAGGGCTTGTGCTCCAAGCCTCTCACCAACCTCATCACCCTCCTCTGGACACGTTCTAGTATCTCGACATCCCCCCTAAACTGAGGGGCCCAGAACTGAACACAATACTCAAGATGTGGCCTCACCAGTGCCGAGTACAGGGGAAGGATGACCTCCCTACTCCACTTATCATACAGTTCCTAATACTGGCCAGGATGTCATTGGCCTTCTTGGCTGCCAAGGTGCACTGCTGTCTCATATTCAAACGGCTGTCAACCACTACCCCCAGGTCCCTTTCTGCCTGGGCACAATCCAGCCACACTGTCCCCAGCTTGTAACATTGCCGGGGATTTTTGTGGCCAAAATGCAGAGCTTGACACTTAGATTTATTGAATTCCATCCTATTAGACTCTACCCCTCTATCTAACCAATCCAAATCTCTCTGCAGAGCCTTCCTCCCCTCCAGTAAATCAACACAAGCTCCCACCTTAGTGTCGTCTGCAAATTTACTGATAAAAGATTCAATACCCTCATCCATATCATCAATAAAAATATTAAACAAGACTGGTCCCAGCACAGACCCCTGGGGGACACCACTGGTGACTGGCCGCCAGCTGGATGCAGCTCCATTCACCATCACCCTCTGGGCCCGACCATCCAGCCAGTTCCTGATCCAGCAAACAGTGCTCCTATCCAAGCCGTGAGCTACCAAGTTTTCCAAAACTATACTGTGGGAAACAGTATCGAAGGCCTTTCTAAAGTCCAAATAAACAACATCCACAGCCCTACCTGCATCTACCAAACGGGTCACTTGATGGTAAAAGGAGATCAGGTTGGTCAAACACAACCTACCCTTCATAAACCCATGTTGACTGGGTCTAATACCCCGGCCATTCTGTAAATTCTGAGTAATACATAACATAGTCTCTCCCCTGGTGGGCTCACTCACCAGTTGGGACAAAAAATTATCCTACACACACTCCAGCAACTTTCTAGACTTCCTATTCTCTCCTATGTGAAATTCCCAACATATGTCTGGTAGGTTGAAGTCACCAACAAGAACAAGGGCTGATGATCTTGAAACGTTCTCCAGTTGCTTACAAAATAAATTATCCACTTCTTCATCCTGATTAGGTGGACGATAACAGACCCCCAGTAAAATATCAGCCTCATTGGCCTTCCCCTTAATTCTTAACAATAAACATTTAACTTCATCATCATTATTATCAATACCCATAACACACAAATCATCTCTAATGTAAAGGGCCACTCCTCCACCTCTTCTCCCATTTCTATCTCTTCTGAAGAGCTTATAGCCATCCAATGCAGTGCTCCAGCTATTTGACTCATCCCACCACATCTCTGTGATGGCGACTACATCATAGCTATATTGTTGTACCAAGGTCTCAAGCTCTTCTTGTTTATTACCCATGCTGTGCACATTCGAATACATACATCTCAGCTGGGCTCCTGATTTCACCTCTAACTTCAGCCAACCACCTCTAGGCCTACTTCTGAACAACAGTTCTTACAGACTGTCTTGTTGCTGAGCTAGAATATCAAAATGAATAAATTTTTTAGACGCTTCCTAGATCAAGTTTTTCATGTTTATATGTACATATTTCTGTACATATGCATATATCAAAATATCAGAAAATATGCTGGTTTTAATATTTTCTTTATAGTATATATTAACTGAGAAATACAGATCATCTAATACAGATACTTTTATGAAGTTTGTCATCTCTTGTCTTCAGAAGTCTTGAAACAGTATATAATGCCTGGAACATGCTAGTGAAGAAAGACCTCAGGAATCTGCTAGTTGCATCCAACAACATGACTTTTTGACTCATTAGTAAGTGTTAAAAAAACAGAGGTGAAAAAAACGTGAAGGACAACAATAACTATACAACTGATTTAGAGTTTTTAATTGCTAATTCCTTTGGCAAAGGTTGGGGGTTAAGAAATTCAATATTACTTCAATATTCTGAAGGAGTTTTGTGAGTTCAGAAAAGAGTGCTCAATCCATTTCTTCCTATCTGGAATGAGGAAAGTAAGATGATTCTAAGTAGACCATCCACTGTATTGAGCATTGTGAGAGTCATTCACAGCAGAGCACTTTCTCTGCCTCTTTGCTCTGCTCTGATTCCTGTTCAGGTGGGATGTGAGGTCCAGGGAACTATTTGCTTCTTAGAACTCCTCCCTCTCCTTATTTATAGTCTTTCTGTGCAATAGGATTAGAGAGTTATCAAGACATTCCTGCTTCTGTTTAAGCCTACAAGTGAGATGGTACTGAGCTGCATTTCCATTTCGATATCTTTGACTGGTACAATTTGTTGTTTAAGAGTTAGTCATAAGTTTATTTGTAGGAAGTTACTTTTCAATACTTGAGCTCATTGCTTCCTTCTATGCAATCCCTGAAAGGGCCAATAGCACAGCAGGAATCATGTGGGGAATCATGGTCATTACACAGTCACGGGGTTTTTAAGTGGATAAACACATTCATGACAGAGGTGAATGTCTAGACAAGAGGTAAGGCTGCATTATGAATGTTTCATCATAATGAGTTTTTCATATCTACTGTGGATGTGCAAGTCCCAAGGCAAACCTGAAAGAAACTGTGCAGTTTGTTGGTGAGTTACCCTTCAAGAAGGATAAATTTCCCCACTTGTTTCAGAAAGATGCCATGTTGTCCCAACTGGAAAAGTGCAAAGGACTGGAAAGAAACGGGTTGTGTCCTCTGAGTTAAAAAAAAAAAAAATTGTTAGTTGCACATTGTACATTTCCATTGTAACCAGTAAAATTCTTGAAGGTTGTAGTAGGTTGATCTTGGCTGGTCAGCAAGTGCCCATCAAGACACTCTGTTACTTCCCTCCTCAAGTGGACAGGAAACCCTTTTGGGTCAGATAAGAGCAGGGAGAGATCACTCACTGATTACCATGATGGGCAAAACAGACTCCTCTTAGAGAAATCAGTTGATCTGATTACCAATCAAAGCAGAGTGGGATAGTGAGAAATAAACCCAAATCTTAAAAATACCTTCTCCCCAGCCCTCTCTTCTTCCAGGGCCCAACTTCCCTCCCAAACTCTCTACTTCCTCTCCCCCAGTAACACAGGGGAATAAGGGATGGGGAATGGGAGTTGCAGTCAGTTCATCACATGTTGTCTCTGTTGCTCCTTCCACCTCAGGGGTAGAACTACTTACTCTTCCCCTGCTCCAGCATGGGTTCTCTCCCATAGGAGGCAGTTCCCCACAAATTTCTCCAACATGAACCTTTCTCATACTTCCCTGATCCAGTGTAGGTCCCTTCCACAGGGTGCAGTCCTTCAGGAACAGACTTATCGTGTGTGGGTCCCCTGTGAGGTCACAAGTCCTGCCAGCAAACCTGCTTCAGCGTGGGCTCCTCTTTCCATGGGGCCACAGGTCCTGCCAGGAGCCTGCTCCAGTGCAGAATTTCCTTTCAGGCATCCCCCTGCTCTGGAGTGATGTCCTTGACAGACTGAAGGTGGATATCGGCTCCAGAATTGATCTCCACAGGCTGAAGGGGAATCTTGACTCCAGAGCCTGAAGCACCTCCTGCTCCTTCTTCTCCACTGACCCTGGTGTCTGCAGTTGTTTTTCTCACAAGTTCTTACTCCTCTCTCTGGCTAAAATTGCTCCCGCACAATAACTTTTTTCACTTAAATCTCTTGTCCCAGAGGCACTGCCAACTGTTACTGTTGCGCTTGACCTTGGCCAGTGGCTGGTCTGTTCTGGAGCTGGCTGGTATTGTCTCTGTCAGACATGGGGGAAGCTTCTAGCAGTTTCTCACAGAAAACACCACTTTAGCCCCCGCTGCTACCAAAACATTACGATGCAAGCCCATTGCAAAGATACTTCTGTGAAAAATATTTCTAGTGCATGTTTCATTCACTTGTTTACTGAGATTAGTACATGGTAACAGGTATCTTTGGAACAAATGACTGATGTGCAGTTAATACTGTATTTTCAGTTGCTTATCCTATTCTCAGTACTTTCTTTTTAAAATAAATTTTTGTTTAGACAAGGTCTAAAAGAACTCGTCCTCATTGTATTAGTGTGGTTGTGTTTTTCCTAGGAAAGGCAACTGTAGGAGGCAGCTGGCAGGAAAGAGAAACTTGAAACATAATAAAACATTTATAGGGCAGATTTTCAGCTGTGAGAATTGCTTGGCCATTCAGTCCTTCTTCCCCATCCACTTCACATCACATCTGCCACTGCTTTCTGCTTCTGGTTTTTAGTGTGGGTATCATAGAAAACATGTTAAGGAGCTGATTCACCATAATTTATCAGCACGTTTTAGATATTGAGCTTTCAGGTAGTAGCAAATGTGGCTACTTCCTTTCCCTCCAGAGTCCCCAAGAGAAGACAGCACTGCATTTTGAAATTATTGATCTCCTCTTGTGATCAAAGGTCAAATTCCAATATAGGTCTTCAGTATTGAGGGAGTCCATAGCAGGAACCTGCACTGTTAGTCGACATCAGCCTTGTTATAACTAGAAGCTGCTATAGAAGAGAGTTCATGTATGTTGTCTATGGTATACTGCAAGTTTCTGTAGCAAATGGTTTTAAATGTGAAAATAAGTACTGATATTTCTAGATGTCCCACATGCTATGCACTAGCTTTTACTGATCGTACACCATCAGCTGTATTTAGATTTTGTTTCAATTGTTTACAAAGCATATTCTCGTTTGTAATTCACTCTAGTGGGAATGTTATACACTGCTAGATTGCTATCTTGCCTTACAAACAAAAATATCTCAGTTTTTGGAGCATCTGTTTTGTATATTGTGAAATCCATCAAATGCAAAAGTTCCTGTTAATTCCTCAAATTCTAGAATATACAGATCAGTTCATGGTGGCATGTGGTGTGGAGCTAAGAGAGAAATTTGGCACTTAGTGCTTGTTTACTCATTCAAAGTATTGAAGAGCATATATACTGGAGCACAGAAAATGTCCTTTGTAAATCGGAACAGTGATTGTGTTAATATAAGCAAACCTAAAGCATGTGTTGAATGCTTATCAGGCATTAGAATCAATAAGTAGTCTTTTGATTTAAAATTAATGATTTTCTGTGTTCTCCAAAAGTCAAAATCTCTCAAAGTTGTCTTTGTTGCTTTTGATTTCTCCCAAGAGAGTAAGCAGGGTGTGATAAATCATCACACCCACAAAATAAACAAAGTGCCTGACAAAAACACTTGAATTAGATTTAAAAGAGAAAATTCTTGCCTTAAATATCTTCAATATTTTGAAACTGTAGTTTCAAAACTGGAAATGTAAGATTAAAGGAAGATCTGGTTCAGCTCTAAAGTAACACTATTGCAGAGAGACTAGAAGAGCTTTAACACTGTCCTGATATGAGAATGAGGTCATGTTGTTGGATTTAAGTCATCTGACTCTGTCCCTGCTATTTATTTGATCAGTCTTTTTATGGATTTGATAATGCTGTGATGTAGAAAATTTAAATACATAAAAACCATCAGCAGAATAGCTAAGAGCAAAGAGCTTTTTTTCACAATCTTCTATGAAAAATAGTAGAGTACATTTTATTTATTGAAGGAAACAAGAGAGAAAAACCTAGTATATGAAAATTAAACATTGTAAAGGACATTATTGTGAAGGACAATCTGACTAAATGAATTAAAATTAATGTAAAAACTGTTTAAATACAAACAGAAAAATACATTTTGAAATGTCAAAGTCAAGATATAAACTCATAAAAGACTAGCAGAAGCAGTATTCTTTTCCTCAAACATCCTTTGCTCAGATGGCAATGTAAGTGAAAGTGCGGCCATCTCTGGATAATGGTGGAAGCCTGCAAAAGGAAAAATTATTACTGATAAAAAGTGTAGCATTCTACAGCACACAGCATAAGTGCAGTCAGATTTGTAACAAATTTGGGCATTTCTGTCCCATGACTTTTTTTTGAGCAAGTCTCTTAGAGGTGTATTTGTGTAAAAGCTTTCACTGACAAGAAATATGCAACACACAAAAACATAATTTGCAAATGGAACACGATGAAGCCTTTCAGAAAATTCACCCAAGAAAGTTCTGTGGAACAAAACAAATGTCTGCCAGTAAGTACGAAAATTTTGAAGCTATGACCTGAACCTATGAAGAATAATTGGATAGTGAGTTAGCTGTGAGATGTATACACTCTTGTTTTAGGAATTTATTGTCTTATTCTGTTAAGAAAAGAGAAATATGAAACTAAAATGTATTGTCAAGAATCTGTAGAGAAGGAGGAAAAAATCCACTTGTGTGAACTATGAGGTGAGCTATTAGGTTCTAACTATGATGTTAGAAGATGAGGAAATGAATTTAGCAACCTGAAATAAACATGTCCAGCCCTGAGATAGCAAACTACTACAGGATTCATAAGGAATGTTTGGACTAAGAGAACATTTCTCCCAAAAGTTAAATTCTTTTGAATAATCTGACAGAACATGTTTTGGGGGGTTTTTTTGGAGTCAGTAGTAGCCCTTTTAAGCCATAGAGCAGAAGGTGTTATGCTAAATAAAGCCCTTGGAATGTTTGGATGAACTTCTTGCCTCCTCTTAAAGAAAATTTGACATGTTGACACTCCTTCTAAAATTTTGATCTATGATAATCCACATAAATCCCACCTAGTCAGTTAGTTGGTGCATGATTTTCTCTCAAGTGTAGTACCTGAGCACCCTTTCTTTTCAAGTGCTGGTGACCTCTGAGCAGGTCAGTTTGCACCTTGCTAGTCTCATCTTGGCATACCTCCAAAAGGCAAAGAGGTCAGACTTCTGTTAGTGAGCCAAAAAGGAAAGTTCAGTCTGAATGCTTAAAAAGAGAACAGAGCATTCTGCAGTAAATGTTATTCTGACACACAGCAGAAAGTGCCAGAACTCAGTTTGGGAACTTCCTAATGCACAGATAATAACTTTCATTCAATCTGATTGCATCCAGCAGTAGTTAATGTCCTGTTTTTGCCAATACCTGTGAGCTCTGAGTAAGTTTCTCAACTCACCACAGAGTTTTTGCAAGGTTCTGTTCTGCAGTGGTAACATACAGATAATTCTGATGGACATTAATGAGAGCTCCTGGAATATGCTATTGAGCTCGTAACATTAATGTCATAAATACACATAAGCATTAGTACAAGGCCTAACAGTGATTTGGTCTCTCCTTCTTTCTTTATCTAAATCTCAGCTTTTAGTTCTGTGTGGAAATCTATATTACTCTTTGGAATGCACAGATTCTGACTGAGTTCATAAGGACTGTCCTTTTGGCTTTACACCAGAACAGCACCCAGTGATGCTAATGTACTGCAGGATTGGGCCTATGGAGACCCAAGAGTTTTATTTATAATAACAGTAACTTGAAGATATGTCAAAATCAATTTTTGTTTCACTGATATAGCAATAGAACTCCCTGTAAGAATTAAAAGACTCATTATAGAAGTTTTTCTTAATGGTACAAATAGCTTTTTAAATCCAGCCAAGCCAAAATCCTATTTGATTATGCAAAAGGGATTTTTGAAGAAAGCCATTAATCGGTGTCAGATTCAAAAGCAGATTCTATACTTTCTTCACAGATAGAATGCAAAACGTTATACTTTTCATATTCATATATTTCTTAGTGTCTGTTATGTGTCTTGGAAATTAGGAGATACTGCAGGAAGAAACATCCACGATTAGCTAAATCTGGAGCTTCACAAGTTAGTGTTTGAGATTGAACATTTTGCTTATCAGCAAAATATATTTCTGAGATAGAAATAAATTTACAGATAGAAATCATTTACTGATAAGCTCCTACTGAGGAAAAACAATCAAAACAATGTTAAGGAAATAAATAATTCCAGGAACAATGAAGCTAATGTGGCCAAATATATTTATGGTTTATTACCTTGTGCAGTCTGGAGGCTTTAGTGGTTGAGCTTTCTTTGATATGTGAGCTTTTCCTTCAGAATTTATATCATTCTCCTGTACACAGGCACTTATTTCATGAAGCTCATTGGTGCTCAATGTCTCTGCAATATCTACCTTTGTCTCAAATGTGGTTTAAGTAGGTCAGTAAGTTCAGTGTTTTGATGAGGCAACTATGCAGACAAACAGAGCAATACCATAGGGACTTGTTTTCTTAGGAAAAAAAAATTGTATTCCTGTAAATTGGAGGACTTCCTAGTGACCGTTATGAACATGCTACTGTGTTCGCTTAATATCCTCTGTGAATTGCATGCTCATTGAAACTTTTTTTTACTCTTTCTAACTCTTCTGTAGCTGTTAGTGGTAAAGGGGCAGGATGTGCTGTGAAAAGAAGGACTCCACTAAGAGCACTAGCTTTTTGATGCCTTTCTTCACTAATTTTAAGGAAACCAAAGGTTGCGAAATATATGTAAAGTGATTTGGTGAGTTGGAAAGATTTGTAGTGATGTGTATTCATATGAAAAAGGTATTGATACTTAAACTGAAGTATGAATTAGTCCTCTAAAAATATATATTTAAAATGGATTTAGACTAGAAAATGATGGAAGATCAGAGTTGTGTTACTAAGAATGACCATGAAACAGAAAGTTTGCATATTACAGAAAATTATTTTTGACACACTGTAATACATCCAATCTATGTTAATTGTAATTTACTTTATGGTGAGTCGCTTAATAGCAAAATATATATCATTTACACTGTTATCCTTCATGATTTTAAACTGTAATATCCTTTCCTCAATGACTGCTTGTAAATTTCTCTGATCTAGAGTTGATTTCATAAATTAACTAAGCCAAGATAGTAGAGAGTTATGGTTAGAAGAAGAAGAGAACGAAATAAATATTAATCTACCACTCTGAACTTCTTCTTTGCAAAATCCTAGCTCCCAGTATAACTCAGAGTTGCATGCAATGTCTTTTGTTGATTCATTCTCATTGTCTGTAATTATTTAATGAACGTGGTATTTTATGGCACAAACTGAGGTATATCTGTGTATCATTGTCACATAAGTACTGCAGCCCAAACACACGTATGCTGTGATACTGCTCCATTTTCTCTTTTCTCCTTTCTGTTATTTCCTTCATACTTGCACAAAGTCATCAAACATTGTTTCTCCTATTTGGTAGTGGGACCTGTTCTTAGTTCCTTTCTGCTACTACTCCTTGGCATTGGTTCATGTGGACCACATAACCCATTTGGGCTCAGGACTACATGTATCAGCCATTCACTAGAACATCCCTATTTGCTCCTGTGCTTAGAAATGAGGCTGTGCATAATATTTTTTTTTGTTTGTTTTAAGTTCTTAGACCAGTACATTATAAGTTTGGATTGGAAGTTGCATCATATGTTGTTTCTAATTGGTACATTTCCAGGAGACATTTTCTTTAGGTGAATATTTATTTTCTTAGCCCTTTCTTAGTCCTTTTATTGCTCACAGCACCACAGGCCAATAAACAATATCAATTATAGATGCAAGGTTATTGCTAGAGAGCCTCAATATTGATCTCACATAAGTTAGAAATGGTTAAAGGAATGAACTTATTTGTTGGCAGATGTCCATATCATGAAGCAATCACCATAAATATCTTCAGCCTGGCCTTTTCTTGACTTGTATTACAAATATTAGGAGTTGAAGAATCAGACTGAAGCAATATTGTATGCAGAATTGAAACACATTAGGCAACCAACCTGTGAGGAAAAACATTGTATATAAACTTTGTATAAAAATTAAGGATGTTAGCCTCTAGGACTGCCAGTTTGATTGTTTGAAAGAGGAAGATCTTTAAAAGGGCATGTCATCATTAGTGTAATCATCTTTCTTAGAGTTTCACAATCAAAATTTCAGCTATTTGCATGTAAAGATGCTGGGTGTCAAGCAACATATGACAATATTTCCATGTCTCATATTTTCTTTAATAAAAAAAAAAAAGAGAAAAACTACTGGTTTTGCCATATATTTTCAATTTTTTTAATTGATTCTTTGGTGTCAAAAAATATTCAGAATTCAATCCAAATACTACACCTAAATATTGATGCTACTTTGAGACTATTTTAATGAGGAATTGCAACTAAGCCAACCTCAATTGCTCGGCTGCAGCTTGGGTAAGTAGAAAAATGCTGATGATTGATCTACTTAGGAAAGCTGGCATCAGTTTTCAAGCCCTCTGGGTGGAGGCAGACCATCTAGCAGGAAAAATTAAAAAGGAGAAGGGAGAAGAAATGTTTATCACCCATTTAGTAACATTTTATGGCAGTGTTATGGTAAACTGAGAGATGAATGCTTACATTCATGTATTTTGTACTATTCTGAGGCACTAATAACATTAAATCAGACTTAATACTTTACACCAAATGTTCAGTAAATAGGAAATGATGTGAATATTTGTTGATTCTATATGCTATGGATACAGCATCAAAAGTAGTGATTGAAATATATAAAATGTTGCAAAATAGAGTTCTGAATTATGTAAATGTCATGGTAATTTAAAAATATTAAGTCACCAAATGACAGGATTACAACTATCAACTATCTTCAGTCCCTAGGAACCTTTCAGCTAAGCTTAGAGTAAATAAAACACCAGTCCTACACAGGAGTGTGATTACAAATTTACACATTTGTATTATTAGAACTGCATGAAACATTTACCTCTGGAGTCTGGGGTTAAAATCTGATTTAGATTACTGGAGAATATTAGTGTAGTTGTCCCAGCCTAGTAGATGCTTCATTATGTAATAAAAATCTCCTCTCAATCCTGAAACCAGTCAATGTGATTAACATGTTCCCTTTACAAAAGGCTAGGGTTGGAATAGTCAGAGATTAAAGTAAATTGACAAGTCTGTATGAAAAAAGCATGCTCATTACTCTAATTATATCTCTCTCTCTCTATA
>WEIV01011907.1:30091-69093 GCA_013390005.1 Calyptomena viridis
GGAGATCTGATGGTAGTTCACCTTTTTCCCAGCAACGCACAACAAGTTCATGAAATTTAGCATGGAGTGCTTGGCCTCCATGCTTCCAGACTTCAGGTGGGATTCCATCGATCTCAGCTGCCTTGCCAGTTTTCACCTGTTGTATGGCCTTGAGAGTCTCTCCCATAGTAGGGGCTGTATCCAATTCATTTTTCACCAGTTGTTGTGTAATGTGCTGAATCGCTGAGCCTTGGACTACACGATTAGCTCTGAAGAGAGTCTGGAAATGTTCAGACCATTGATTCAAGATGGAGGTTTTATCTGTTTTATCTGGCATTACTGTAATGTAAAACTACCAGTTTCACATGCTGTGACTGCACAGACCACCATTCAGAGCTCCCACAGTCCATACCTGTGATCTTGTCAGGCATCTTGGGGTGACTTTATGATTTATCCCATATTGCCTCCTCTATGCGAGGAAAAAAATGAATTTTGTGCCTTTAAACCGAGGCTGGGAAGAGAAAGGAAAAAAAGCTGAAAGAACTTTTTCAAAGCAGTCCTGTGCTTCAAGGTCGCTCTCCTCTCTGTTGTTCTTCGGGAGAAAGGGGGGAAAAAGCAGGCTCAGTTTGTTGGAGTTTTTTTCAGGCAGCTCGTTCTCTTGGCTTTTTCTTTGGAGAGGAATGGACTCCTGTTTGGTTTTTTTTTCCCTGACGTTTTGGTTTCTTTTTGTTCTTGTCTGGACTTGTTTGGGACACTAGAACATCAAAACCTCACTGGGAGACCCATTCACCAGCCTGGCTGGGGTGGGGGGGGCCCCCACGTCGGCCAGCTGCAAGGGGAAAAGAGAGATCATACCAACAGAAGGACTCTGAATCTGTCGGGTTCTCTCTCTGCATAGTGAGAGACTTCATTATTTGTTATTTAGCATTATTATTATTTTCTTGTGTATTAAATAAATAGTTTTGTATTTTTTCCTTTCACTTTCCTTCCAGGAAATATTTCTTTTCTTGAACCTGGTGGGAGAGGGTGACTGCGGCCTGTTTTTCATCAGAGAATATTTATCCCTCTGAATATATTTGTCCCAAACCAGGACATCAGGTTATTAGGTATCAGAGGAACTACTAAAATTATAGATCTGAATACTCATAAAATAATAATACTCATAAAACTTCAGGCCAGACAAAATATAAAATAAGCATTAAAATCTGCAAGTGTTTAAAGGTGGCATTGCCAACCATACAGTTGCAGATTGGGAAGACAATACAAAGCTAGGTCTTCAAGGAAACTGGATCAATAGAACACTATGGTATTCAGTGATGCCATAAACAAAAACTCTGCACTTCATACAGATAAATACACAGTCTAAGTTGGTACTGTGCTTTTTGTACTTTTTGAGGGAAGAATATTAACTGAATTTTAAATGATACATTAGAGAAAATGAAGCGTCTGAAATACCAGAAAGGTTTATTTTAAAAGGAATGCAATTTATATTTTATGGAAACTAGCTCATATTCAAATGAGTATCCTAATCAAATGAGTTAGATGTGTATTTTATTGTGTTATGTATATCTATGAAAGCAATATGAAAGTTATGCTCAGTGAATTTCACAGTGGGGGCTATCATTGTGCAGACTTGGAGACCTGTTCTGCCATTGATACCTGTGCATAGTTCTCATTAACAGTAATAGGAGTAATGCATGCCTTTTGATGGCAGAATGGATTCTTTGAGTGCTACCATACTACCATTCCCACTGTGATGATAGCAGTATCATATTGCCATGATAATAGATGCATCACTGGAACTAAATTAAGATTCTCAGAACCAAAACTATGTGAGGAGAAGTAGGAGCAACAGCTTATGGTAGTAACTGAGAGCAGAGTGCCTATTGAGGGCAAGAACAGGTGTAATGGCTTGGGATAATTGAGTGGAAGATTTGCAAGCCAGTGGTCCTTTCTAGACTTTTCTTGAAGACGGTGACCAAGTACTGTATGGTAAACCCAGCTGTATGGCTCACTGTGAAGAGACCTCTGTGCTTAGCTTTCTCTGAAGCACAGATGTTACTGTAAGGAATGAGGAATCCTGAAACAGTCAATATGGTATTATGTTTGCCTCCCTTGCAGTTGTTGTTGCTAACATGGACAGAGTCTTCGTCACATTTGACATCTTGACTTTGGTTCATGCATGTGCAGGATAGGGTGTAACTTTCACTTTCTCTGCATCTCAGTGGAGCACACTGGACAGGGATCGGGCTGCTACCCTGTTTTCAGTTGGAGAAAAGCCCTCTTCTAGCACAGCCTCAGGTTCATGGCCTGAGCTGCTTTTCCAGGATTCCATAGCAGTGCTAGGGAGATTTTTAGAGCTCCAGGTGTGCATCTCTCTTTGGGAAATGTTGCTGGTGAGTGAGAGTCTTGAAATCATCCTAGTTTATTTGTCCTTAAAAACACAATTATGAAGAAAAGAAAAAAAGTTTAAAATAACAAAGCAGCATTTATGCACTTAACCTACCCTGATGCTTAACATTTTCATGCATGTTTAGACAGTCCTACTCATCTTAGATAACTATCTAAGGAATGGGATTCAGTCTGTTTTCCTGCAGTTGATGTATGTCCTGTGAGATGTATGTCTCTTGAGCTCAATAACACAGATTTTTTATCTGCTATGTTGGTTCTTTGTTTCTGTTTTCCTTACCTAAAGCCCTCTTCCGCTGTGCAAAGGCATTGTCTGCCTTCCTGTGGAGTTGCAGAGAGTTTCTACAGGGTTTAACCCTTTGAACTACATAGAAGCTGGCATAATAACAGTCAGATACAGAAAGGTATATATAATATGCATTGAAATATTACTTGCAGTCAAAACTTTCTTTATATACTTGCTACTCTGTTTTCATAAAATCTGCAGAATACCTGTGATCTATGTCTCATTTTACCGTGCAGAATTTGCCTCAAAATCAAACCTGAGATCTGTATATCTGACTGCTACAGGTAAAATTGTATTCCTAATAAGGTTTATACTAGTGTCAGACATATAAAAATTCTTAACTCTTTTAATATACATGTTTAGAATAGGATTTCTAGGTGCCTGCTTTCTTTAGATTGTTAAAAATTTCTTATTTACCATAACATGTGATGGAACTTGTTTTGGAAAGATATTTGAATGCTGTGTACAGTCTGAAAGCATATTTAAAACTGTTGCTTTCAATTTTTCTTTTAATTCTTTGATACCACTGCTAATGTAAAGGACATGGATTGAAGAGAGGATCTTTTTTTCCTAGGCAATGTGTTATTGATGAGCTGGCATTTGCCCTGTGGCTCTCCCCCAGGATTGCTTACATCTATTACTCACACACATCGATTGGTTAATTTGATAATTCTATCACCAATCAGCTTGTGTCTGACCTTTTGCCATGGCAATGATGGCAGAGTCTTCATTTTTACATTGCAGACCTGCTAGATTGACCTTTCTGAGGAGAATGTCAAGACATCCCTTGATCTTAACCTGTCACTAAATTTGTTAGAATTACACTGTCCCTTAACCTTGATCTGTTGTATTTGTAACATTCAGGATATGCAGTTTGTGTGGAAACATTCTTAAATAACTTATGCCAGTCAAAGAATAACACTTCCATAATTAAAAATTAGCTTTCTGTTAAGAAAGCATGCTTTTAGAAAGTTTTCATGTCTGTTTTTCTGCTATAGGTCTGTGTAGTTCTCCCTGCACCATTGTCTAGTCCCTCAGAAGTACTTTCCCTGTCAGTGACCACTGAAACGAAAAGAATTTTTTTGTCCCCATCATTTGGAGTTTGGTGAACTAAGCATAGTTTGTTCAACTACCCTATTAAGTAAGGGCTGTGCTGTAGGGGATTTGTAGGACCTCTAAATTTTGCAACCAAGTTAAGACAAATATTGATGGCTTTTGCCATCCCCTGATAAAGTTCTTTCCATCTCCAGGTGTGCCTGAAAATACTTGGAGCTAATATGAATTTTCAGGGTTCCTACAGAACAACCAAATTACGCTAACTTTTAATACTTGAAAACTTAATGCTGCAAAAAGTAGAACACCATGTTATTCTGCCAGCATACTGGATATACTCTGAAAGATGGAAACAGTCATGTTGAGTATATGTATCTTTTAATACATTTACATGTTACACAGCCCAGCTTCCATAAGGACTTTTGGTAATGACAGGATTCGGCTTGCAGTAACATGCAACCCTGTCACTATGTGAAACCTCATATTTGTAGTACATTAACTTTATCACAGAGGATAAAATTTGCAGCTTCCTTTTGTTAAGATATTTGCAACACCTTTTTGTATTTGAAAATCAAGTCCTCACCTCCCCTTCACCTTCTCCCCAAATTGTCCTGTTTTCTTCTTAGCAGACAATTCAAGGGCACCACTTGGTGACTCTGGATATGTTAATTCAGTGTTCAGCTCAGTTGAAGGGAGAATAGAAAGAAATGTGCCTTGGTTTTCCTGCCTATATTTTCTGAAAATATATGCATGTATGTAATTCAGTTTTGGGAGCTGTTTTGGGAGCTGTTCTGGGCCATTCTATGGTTAAAGGTTTACCTTTGTATAAAAAACAGTTGATAAAGGGCATGTGACCCCTTGTTTTTCAAGGGTGTGCGTAACACTGAGGAAATAGATTTTCAGTAAAATTTTGTAAAATTTGTAATGTGCTCAGAAGATGGGGACTTTCATCCTAAACTTAAGTCTGAAGGAAATTTGAATGGGCAAGTTAAAGGGGCTGTTTTGTTCCTAGAAAAATAAATCTTCCATTTGAAATTGAAATTATCTCAGCATATAATTTTTAACTGAGAATGCTATCCTGCATTATATTTATTTCAAGAAACAAATTTAAAATGACTTTAAGAAGTGAAAGCAATGATTTTGCCTGAGCAATAACTGCTGCATCATTATGTTTAGCCAAATACTATCTATGTTGTATACAAGCGATCAGCATTCAAACTAAGCTACAATCCAGCTTTTAGTAGTCACTGGGTCCCACATCAAATAGATTGTTTTGCTCCAGTTAGTGCATAGTAATACTGCACAAAATCAAGTGGAGAGTTTATAAACCAGGGGTTTTATGATGTATTGGTCTGGATTCTTTACAATGTAGAATTCCAACTAACAAGGGAGGTAAAGCAAACTACAACAGTTTCACTTTCAGGCACTGTATTTTGATATATTCTGCATGTTGTCCTTTCAGTAGGCCTAAAAGGTGACAGATTGTGCATAACCTGACTGTGGGTTTTGTTGTGGCTGGGGGGAGGAGGAGAGGAGTGTGCTTTAAATTAGTCAGTATTGTTATTACAGAAGTGCAAGCAGTTTATAAATTCTATTATTTTATTCTGGGAGTATGATATTCACATGTCACATGCCACATGCCATCTGTTAGTATTATCTTGTATATGCCCTTGTGTTTGCAGTGTAGTTTTTGAGTTCATGTGAGTTTTATAGCTTAATAATTGATATGTATATAATTCATTACCATTAAGCATGATTCAATCAGATACCAATCCTAAACCAGCATCTTCACACAGCTCTGCACATGCAACTCACTTCTGAGCCCTAGAACTCCTAATCCAGCACTGCTTTTACTCTGAGAAAAGGCTATGATCTTTTAGAAGTTAGTGTAGAGTGGCCTTTAAATGAGACAGTTTTTGCTAAAAGTGAAGATCACACCACTAAACTCATTTCACTTGTAATCCAAACCAAATTCCAGTCTAAGCCTCCAGAAGTGAAAGGTTAGTGCATTAGCCACCTATACCCTTTGTGTTCACGTAAAATTAAACTAAATCTCAATTTCATATGGCCCAGAACATGCCCCTTGCTAATTAAGAACAATGTAGAAAGACTAAACCAAGAGGAAGAAAATTTGTATTTAAAAATTGAAAGATTAAGGAGTTATCTCTCTCTGGTTTATAGTAATGGAAACAATCTTTGTTGGCTTCAGTCTAATCTTGGCTAAGCTTGTGAAAAGAGACATTGGTTAAAAATATTTTTTACAAGTGTTCAATGAGAGAGAGTGCAGACAGTAACGTCTTTGAAATTTCAAATTATAAGATTGTACATAGCTAGATAAGAAATTATAGGATGTAGATGGAACAAGAAAGTCACTGCCACACTGACCACAAACTCTAGTTGAGGTGATAGTGGAAAACTACTGCCCTGCTGGTTGAAAAATGGGATGTAATGCTCAAAGCCACAGGCTGAAAGCATTACTCACAACTGGTGCTCACTTTTTGATCCCAGAGACTAATAGATTTCTCTATAAACTGATGACTGTAGTTCATATAATACTTATTTTCTACCCATTAGAAAACTGACGGAGAAAAAAATTTCTTTCTTCTCAATTCCCATAAAACTATGTGACTCCCTTCCCTTAGATCAGGTTCCTGACTATTTCCCTTCTGTCTTGGTTCCCTCCATCCCTCCTGCCCCTATCACAGTAGCTGGAGCTTTCATTGTTTCCTCATCTTCTCTCTGAAGCAGGATTTCATCAATCATGGTGGTAGTAGTCTGCTTTTGTAATCAAGGTTAAGATCCATCAAGTGTCATGGCTGCAGCAGCTCCTTTCAAGCTCCACAGCAGCTCAGGTTTCTGGGCCTTTTCTGAGGTTCGGTGCCCTTGTAGCAGTGGCTCAGGGGCTGAAAAT
Organism: Calyptomena viridis; assembly: GCA_013390005.1. Lineage (NCBI taxonomy): Eukaryota > Metazoa > Chordata > Aves > Passeriformes > Eurylaimidae > Calyptomena > Calyptomena viridis. The sequence continues at coordinate 36,730 of WEIV01011907.1, forward strand.
ATCTTCAGCCCCTTCCTAAAAGGGGATTTGCAATTCCCATTGAAACATGGTCACAGCAGCCATTGTATGAGAAATCACTCAGGCTCCATACAGTGCCATGATGTCTTATTGATCCATTAGCACTATTGAAAAAAGGATGTAAGGAGGGAGGGAAAGAGGAGAAATTGTCAGTGACATATGTGCATATGAAAAGAGCAAGGCAGGAAAGTGGAAACATGAGGATTTACAGCAGTCAGAGTCTTACTGTTCTGGCATTCAGAAGAGCAAACAAAATGCCGGTGACTACAACAAACCCTGTGTGTGGGCACACAGACTGCAGAATGTTTTGAGGGGTCTGAGATTGCTTCTTGGACCATTATTTTAAATGTTGCTTGAAGAGCAGGTGGCCTAGTATAACCAGCTCAAAATTGCATAAAATGAACAAACTTTTAGATTTTTTTTCTTTGCTTTTTTTTTTTCTCCTCTTTCAAATTACAAGGACATTTCCCTAGAAAATGCTGGAGGAAAGTGTACTGATAACTCAGAAGGTAAAATAACATGAGTTATTAAGAGGTCCTTTCACAGAAATGGGATTAATTTCCATATCCCTTAGGAATCCCTGCACATCTTGTTATCACACAAATGGCATTTTGGTGGGTGGGTTAAAAATTAGTTAATAAAATTGTGTTTAAAAATGATCGGGCTGTAGTTCAGGAGAGCTAGACAACACATTTTAAAAGAATAAAGTCCTCAAGAAAGTCAAAGCAAAATCTGCAGTCTATTTTTCATTGGAAGATATTATTTCATCCATTTTTGTAGTAAACATCAATAGCTGAATGTGCATCAAAATAAATCCTGATTCAGTCTTGACCTCAAGTAATGGTGTGCACCTGAATTGTTCCCATTTAAATAGCCAAGAAAAAAGCACAGAAGAAAATTACTTTTTCTGCAGTAAATGTCTTGCTGCAATGAGGTTTCCATTCATTGTTAATTACAGAAGAGATGTGTGAAAGGCTACTGTAATTCTAACTATATTCTGTCAATGACAGTATAGGACTTTGTTTAAATCCTTTTGTGTGTATGTCTTTAATGTAATTTTGGGACCATTTATTTGTAACTATATATATATGCATTCTACAGTACCTGGAATATGCTGTGCTACTCTAAACATCATCTATGTTCTAAAGGTATTATTTTTTATTTGTGTAGGTTATGATTAATTCTTCTAAAAGCAAGAATTACAACAAGCTCCTTGAAAGGGAGATAGCTCATAGATCGTTCTGGAGCATTGGAGACTTTTTAGGTCTGTTAGGGGCTATGTTATATCTGGGGCACCACTCTCCTGTAATAACAGAATAGTTCACTCAAAATTGTAGGACTATGGTGCACAAGGCGATATTTTCAAATGTTGTGTCAGTTGGGATGTGAGAGAGCATCAAGCCATTTCTTCCCTATGATTTGTTTTCCCCAGTGGCCCTAGTAAATAAATACTTGTGCAACAGCAAACAGAGAAAGATGTTGATATTGCTATCTTTCATGAGGATTAAAATGACAGTGGGTTGAAATGAAGGCAAATAAAGCTTGAGGATTTGGTGTCTGTTCTTTTGCAGCTGATGAGACACACAAAATTCCTTAACATTTTTGGTCCTTTGATGGTATAAAGCATCTGTGGACTCTGCCATTTTGTCCTGTCATTACATTGCAGTTCTGTTTCTTGTCAAGAGAAACCAGACATTTGTCCTTTTTTATTGTTTTCCTGATGGTAACAAGGTCTTTTAAGCTTTCTTCTTCTGAGTTTCTATTTCAGTTCGTATCACACCAGACTATTATTCCCATGCTGGTGGTGTGCTTGAACTATATTAAATGTTGTTTCTTTGTGACTTTACAAGAAAAATCTCAATTGTCCAGCTCAAATTTGCCAAATTCCTTCCCTGTCAATGACCTTTTGTGTACAAAAAACACCTTTTTAACATTCTGCTTGTCACACACCCTGTTTTGTTTTATTATACTGATAAAACCTTTTCCTCCTGACCACAGGCTTGGACATTAGAATTAGAAAATAAGAATATATTAATCTGACAATGCTACAGTATATAATTAAATTGTATCACATTTATTTGTAATGCGGGAACAATACAAACATATGCAGACTTTCCCCTATTTCCACTGCCCAAGCTGAATATGATATTTTCAGATGCATGACACAGAAATATTACTAAAGGCTGTGATCTTTATCATGGAAGCATCTGTCTTACCACTACCTCTATTGGATCTTTGTATGGACAAACCAGCAGCAAGCAGAGATTGTTAATTTGGGATTGTTTCAAATTAGGACTTGTCGTACTAGTGCTTGTTACCTCTGACATACTCTAGCACTCCCTAGGTACCACCCAACTGTTACTAAAACTAAGAACTCCCATTTATACTGGGTTTTTTTCACCAAAATTTCCTATCAGTTTCCTTAGCTGGCTTCTTCTTTTCTTTGTCCAATGCCTTCCATCTATAAACAGCCTTCAGATACTCTATTTTTCACAATTAGGGTCATCATCTTTTCAATATCCATTTGATCAATTTCCCCTAAAGAGAAATCATGAATTAGGCAGACTGCAAAATTGTGTTCTGGTTGTATCCTAACTGTATCCCAATCCTGCCATTGAGTCAGAGAATTTATGGTCATATAAAAGTTGTTTGCAAATATATACATTATTTAATATTCAAGTTTACCATGTAATATAATATTGAACTTCTCAGTGAAAATGTAGATGTTCCTCACATTCCAATCACAATATCTTTGAACTTCCTCACTGTGGGTTCAGAGTCTTTGCCCTTTCTCCTTGTAGTGTGTCTCTACCATCTGCTGTGAACGAGATGAAGTAAATGGAAGAAGATCAGCCTGGCTGCTCAGAGGGTTTAGATCAGCCTAAGAACAGACAACATCCAGACCTATAGTTCCCACTAACAACAGTGAAACCACAATGCCTCCTGGTATATGACCACTATCACACTTAGCAGACTCATTCTTCATGTTTCTAGTATAGCATTCTATACTAGAATATAGTCTATTGACTATATAGCATATAGTCAATTCACTTGTCCTTTCTCAGATTTCCTGTAAAACTTTCCGTCTGAATGAGAGGATGACATGTCAATAAGATGAGTCAAAAGGAGAAAAGAAAAATAAGTGCATGCAAAAGGTCAAAACCAGTAACATTTGGGGGCAGGAGTAGCTTTAAAAAATATCTTCAGCTTGCACTGGAAGCAACCACTGTCTACTAGATATTAGAAAGAATACTTAATTACGCTAAGCATCCTGCACATTTTCCCATATACCTTTCTTCTTTCGTGTGTAAGTAACAATGAATGTTTCTTCCCATAAGGCAGAAAAATGATGCCGAAGTGATTTTCTATTTCAGTACTTGGTTTATCATGGAAATTTTTACTGAAGTTTCCATTAAGCCTTCTGGCCTATAATGCAAACAGTATTGTTATTTGTAATGCTGTAAAAGGGAGATTTTTATGCTCAGCTTTGCCATCTGTTTTAAACTGCATGGCAACACCAGGCAAGAAAATCCTGCCAAATTATGTTAACATTTGCAACAAGCTTGCTTCATTAAATAACCTAGTTGGCTTCACTTGCTAAATAAAATAGTTCTGATTTTATGGTCATGAAATATTAGATGACTTCTGATGTGTCTGGTTGTAAGAAAGTACTAAAAGGCTAGGGCCTGAACTTCTTTACTTGATAATTAAGGCTGAAATAATGACCAAGCACCCATATACTGATGACAAGAGAGGGCAATGGAAAGGAGATAGAATGGGACTGATAGGCTGGGGAATGTTTAATTTTGGAGTACAAGGAATTAAAACAATTATAAATCCCAGTACTTAGACACAGGCTTTCTTGTTCTCTCAAAAAGTACAAATAATTTTGGAGTAGACTTACTGTTCCAAAAATGTCAGGAAGAGCAAGCCTATTGAATAAGAATTTTGTCGGTGATCTAATTCTCTTGCTCTCCTATGAGCTCACTGGCTTATGATAGAGAAGAAGCATATCAGTATTTTCGGAAAAAAATGAAGGACACCAATCTACATACAATATAATTTCCACAGCACTCCTGAAGTCCCAAGGTAAAATATGAAGATATATGAAAGTCTAGAAAAATTAAAGAATAGCCTGAGCTTTCCTCAGAAGAGGGTCTGTTTATTGATTTGGTTACTGTTGTGTTCAAAAGTTGAAATTAAATAAGCTTCCTCTTCTAGGCATGAAAACCTAACGAAGTCAGCAACAAAAGTGTTTCTCAGGCCATTGAATCAGGATTTCAATTCAGATGTTTAGCTGAACTTTCAAAGATGGGCATCTGAACCCAGCATTTGCATTCACCTGCTTCCAGCATGTCCGTTGGTCTTTTTTCTTATCCTAACAGACCAGAGCTAGGACAGGCTATACTTGGGACTAACCTCACTCTTGTGTTTAGTAGGTGAGTAGATACATCTTCCTATTAGTAGTCAGGGTTGAAAAGGTAGGGCTTATGTTTCACTTCTTATAGATTTGGATATTTTTGGGGTTCTTGCTTTTTCTTTTAATTAAATAAATATATCCATATCCTTTCAAAACTAAAGAGCCATTTCTTTTGAAAATCCTGTGTCCTTTTAAGCTCCATATACTCCATAGTTTAAGTTGATGACTTGTAAGTGCTGTGAGTGTTGTGAATGTCTCTTGATGAGCATCAGATCAGACCATGAGGTGCTTCATTCAATATGAAAGACCTTCTGGTCTGTTGATGAAAGCATCTAAGTCTGTAGAAAGTGGAGTAGAATCAAACTGTTGGTTTTCTCGGGCTTGCCAAAGTAATTTTTTTAAGCTGACTGCAGAGATTTTATATGACAATTCTGGTCATAGAAAGATATTCAAACAGATGTGATGGATAAAGTAGTTATTTTCCTGGCATAGCAGTAGGCATATAGATAAAAATATTTATTTGTGATTATTGATAGAGACAGAGATATAACTCTTGTCTCTTCATGTCTGTGTACAGAAAGGAGAGAAATACTCTTTTGACTTCATAATATTTCATGTTCCAGATCTTTGTATTGTGGATCCAGGCCTTCAAATTCAGTGTCCTGCTTTCCGTATAATTTAATCATTGGCTATTTCAGCCCACTGCCTTATTTGAGGAAAGCCCCAGGAACCAAATAATTTGTATTGTAAATAACAATAGTGTGCGCTCATCAGTTTGATCGCTTTTGCTTCTTTCAACAGGTTTGATTGGATTCAGTCTCTGGCCATTTAAAAACTGCCATATAATCAATAGGAAAGCTGAAATACTGAATGAGATTGATGAGAAGATCTCTGATAATAAAATATTGGTAATATTCTCTTCCAGGCACTTTAAATGCAACTGTGTTCTATGAACCCTATAATGTATCTCCTGTTGGCCATAAAGGGAACCTGTTTCTAGAAGCAGTCATCAGTAGTTGCCAACCTTGTGTTATTTACCTGTTATGATGAACAAGAAATGAACATTGTAGATGATGTTCTACATGCCAGTCATTCCTTCTGCTCAGTAGAGATTGCCCAAGTGTTTGAAAATGCTATCTTTTCAATCGTATTTACAGAAAGGAGGTAATTTGGGCAGTTTACATTATAAAATGTCAAATAATGTTCTCTCTGCAACAACCTACTTGCTGCTTCTGCTTTTATCATTGGAGAGTCATATAATATCCTGAGTTGGAAGGAGCCCATGAGGATCATCAAGTTCAACCCCTGGCCCTGCACAAGACAACCCCAAGAATCACAGCATGTGCCTGATAGTGTTGTCCAAACATTTCACAGAATCACAGAATGTGCTAAGCTGGAAGGGAACCATAAGGATCAAACCCTAGCCCTGTGCTCTGTCAGGCATAGTGCTGCGACCATTTCCCTGGGGAGCCTGTTCCAGTGCCTGATCATCCTCTGGGTGAAGAACCTTTCCAAATATCCAACCTAAACCTCTCCTGACAGTGTCATGTCATTCCCTTGTGTCCTAGCACTAGTCACCATATAGAAGAGATCAGTGCCTACTGATGGACTACTAATTCCCTGTACCTTCTGTTTTACTCGACTAAACTGGCTGAGCCTTTTAGATGGGTATCAGCAAATTCTCAGCATTGTTTTGTAAAAATACAAGGTAATGACCATGACCTTGGCCTTGCTTTTTCCTTGATGATTACATTGCATTTAGTGACTCTGCACTGTGCTTAGAGAAGTGTTTTTCCATGTTGTTTTATTTACAAAAATCTAAATTTGGGATGGAATTTTCTAAATGTAATATAATATTTTTTAACCTTGAACAAAGGGTTTGAAGATCATGGCAAAGGAAAAGGTGGCAGCAGTCATTGCCTTTGCTCATCTGACTGAGCTCTGAAAAGAGGGAGACAATTAATGGAAACTGGAAGTTAGTTCATGGAAATACTTAAAATATTAAAGTGACTTAAATACAGTCAGCTACTCTTTAGTTGCCCAAATAAGCTCTTTCTAAAGTGACACTTTACTATGGTGTATTCTATCAGCTGTTAACATAAAGAAGGCATATTTTGGATCTTCAGATGCCCTTATGTGAAAATATGTTTTTTCTATACTGGTAGAACAAAATGTGTTTGTCGGAAAGGAAGAAAAAAGTCCAGGAAAAAGTGAATGTCTAGAATTGATTGAATGCATGCTTCAGGGAACACTCTGGATAAATTGTTTAAGAATGGTTCATTCTAATAAAATAGTAATGATAAGAGACTGACCTCAAATCTGAATAGATCACAAGTGAAATGATTTTGGTGGTCTTAGCTAATCCCTTTGGATCTTTATACAGATTACAGTCTCCATGTACAGTTTGATACAACTCTTAATTTCTGTTTGACTCCAGTCAGTAATCTTAGGAGTGAAATTACATGTTGTTTCTTTTCAGTGCTGAGGTGAAGAGACAAGCTGACGAGAATGTCCACACAATGCCTTCCTTCCTGTATTTTTACAAATAGTAATTTTCAAGCATCCTGAATACCTATAAAATAGATAATATTTCAAAAATCTGGGGTAATTTAAATGACCTTACTTCTAAATATCTATTGTGCAAGTTATATCTGCCCAGGGAGTAGGATGCTATGAGCACTATGCTCTCTGAAGTCTCATTTAAGTTTGTTTCTAGCAAAGCCATTTTCTTTGGCCAGCTGTACCAGCATTTTCTCTTGTGCTTTGTCTATGGTAGATTTCTCCATGCTCTCCTAATGGTATGTTATCCTTGGGAAGCTGAGAACTGAAATATCACATATTTTTTCATAATTTGCATCAGCAATCATATATGAAAGTTTAACTAGCTTTGAAATTTTAGTGATGTAGGTAATTCAAAAGCTAAAACCTATAGAGGTGTGTGTAGGGTGGACAAAAATCAACAGATAGCCATTGGAGCAGGAGCCATTGTTGCCACAGGGCAATTACCTACCTCTGCCCACCCAACCCTGACCACACAACCCAGAACAGGCTGTGAGGTGGCCAGTGGTGAACGGCAGTGCTTCAGTGCCAGTCTGCTGCATGGTGTCACTAATCTTCATCACCCTGGTTGGGCTGGCACAGAGGGGGAGGATATGGCACTTGACAGCCTACTGTGCTTTTGTGCTGGTATCTCACCTGCTACAGGTTCCAACACTGTATACATAGCAGATGAATGTGACAATGTATCTTTAAGATCTTAAGGTCTGGTTTCTAAGAGAGAGCATAAATGCATTTTGGAGACCAGAAGTCAATTTTGTGTTTTGTCAGGGTTTTATTTTGCTTAATCTAAAGAAGACATTGAGGTTTTATTTTTCATTTTCTTTATTCTGTATGTTTCTGTTGAGATAGGAAAGCCATGAATTTTTCTGTGATTTGCCTGTGGAAAAATATGAAAGGAAAAATGTTATTTCATGATATGTTGTGAAACTTTTGTTCACTGTTATGGCATTTATGAGGTAGAAAAGAAAGAAAAGCAGCAACAAGAACATTTTTTTAGCTTTTGCATTTATTGAAATTGTTAACTGCATTATTCTATTAGTTTACAAAATCAGAAATACACAAAATTTAAAAAAAAAAATTCTGAGTCATGCAAAAAATTTCACTTTGTTTCATGTCCCAAACTTCTCCATCCAAAATATTGCAAGGACAGTTGTGTAGAGTAAGTAAAATCCAGGTCTTAATGCAAGTGATAAATGGGGGAAAAAAAAGAAAATCATTCTGAATGCAGGCAGAAATCCTTGAAAATATGTATAATGTTACTCATGTGCTAATGTGGCAAAATTTCCCATCAGTCATTTAAGCCCTGGTGATAGCAGTTGTTTGAGGAAGGTTTTTGCAGTTTAATTCAGGTTTTGTTGTGTTGAGATGACTGATTTTGATGCTCTGGATGTTCAGGTTTAGTCATTCCTGTTTTAGGATGCATGTGGATTTTCAGACTTACATTTTATTACAGGTGTTCAGTCTTACTTATTCAGTGCCATTATTTATTTGTTTCTGGTGAGTTCAGATAGTGGTTTTCAAGGTGTTTTTCCATTCTTGAGAGATCTGTGGGGCATTTAACCTACATTAGACCTAGTGGTCTAAGGGTTCTTCAACAAACAAAGAATTTCTAGATACTTTCCTTCATGATGTGTCAAGGGCAATACAGACAAAAGACTGATGTCTCCTTTAACAGCTTGATAAGTATCTCAGGATATTCTGCAAGATGCACTACTGTTTCTACAGGGTACTGTATTCCCATTCAGCATAATATGACTCGATATGTGTACTGTATTTGACAATGGTGAAGACTTATCTTTGCCCTGAGGGTAAGTGCTGTAACACTTCTCAAGTGATAGGCTTGATAGAAGTGATGGTTCAGAGGCAATGATCTGCTAAAAAGTCACATTAAATATATGTGAGAATTAAAAATATAGGTCTGTGTTTATCTTGATTCTTACTTTAAAAGTTTCAAAACCCTATTTATTTCCAACATCGAAATCCCTTGTAAGGTAAACTAAATCATTCTTGTATTGACCATTTTTCTGTGTCGTTCTATTGAGGCATCTTCCCAGCTGAGTTCCTTATTGAATTGTATTTCTATGAGAGTATTGTGGGTTAGCAGCACATTTTTATGATACACAAAAGAAGTGCCTTCTGAATTTCCAATGCCTTGCATATTGTTCCCTATAGAAGCAGCATCTCTGAAATACAGAATAAATCAAAACAGAAACAGCTGGCTCTTTATTTGCTGCTGCTTTTTCTTTAAGTTTACATTTCCTAAAATAGCCTATCCTGCCTAAATTTCTTAGTGGATTAATTTATACTAAACACAGCCTTTGCAGAAACCTTAGACATTTTCAACTATGTTGTCTGATAGATAGAAATAAAAAAATATAATTTAATGCTAAACCTATACAAATATTGATTTTATAAAAATACATTAACAGTGCTGCCTGCATCCTCATAAACTCTGTGCCCATAATAGGATACCAAATGACATGTAGTCCTGTGATAAACCTCTAAAAAGGTAGTCTTCAGTAGTATCAAAAGGAGATTTTCAACAGATATTAGTGTGGTGTGCTGTTAGCTGTTGTTCATGTGTGTCAAGCATTGTTCATGATTGGTTAACTCTAGGATTAGTTTTCAGTAGTTTATCAGGTTTCCGTGTAGAGTCTCTTACTTGAAATAGTGCAGGTGAAGTTCGCAGTCTCTTTTGCTGCAGCCAAATAGGACCACCCCCATTAGCAAGAAGTTCTTTCTGAATGACTATAGCCCACTGTGGAGGTAGTTACTTAGAACAGAAACCAGTTGGAATGCAAAGCTGTTTGCTGTTTAGGCAAGTATAATAAGGCTGCAGGAACGGGCATCTTATTCCGTAGTACATCTTCACATATTTCTGTGACATTATGGATACCCACTGATGCCAAGCAGTAAGTCTGGTTTGAACTGTCCAAGACTCCCAACACTGGTTCAATTACAGTGTCATAAAAACATAATAAGTCCCATTCTGCTGCTCACAAATGAGGTGGGGATCAGGCCATTTAAATTCATTCTACCTGTGACCTTCTGTGCAGAACAGTTTGCAGGTACATTTCTTGGGCTGAAGTATCAGTTTTCTTAGCATGCTACTAGATCTAGTATTTGAGAACTATTTTTACTTCTCAGTTTAGAATTTAGGAAGCATGGTTTGCTTCCTTACATATTTGACAGTAAGACAGCCTTTGAAACTGTAGAAATAAGAGTCGAATGCAAGTGAGTTGGGAGTATGAAGGAGTATGGATCAAAGGAGATTAGATGAGGAGAGAACAGGAAAGATAAATACCTAAGTAAGTGTGAATTATTATTGTTGTTTAATAAGGTTTTATGTGATTTTGTATACATTCATATGTACTCCCATTCGAGAAGAAAACCCTGCACAGATCATAGCACTAATGCACCATCTCCCTCCTTCCCTCCCCTAAGACTAGACCTAAAGATCTAGAATTTATTTCTTCACTCATGACCTTTCATAACTATCAGGTATAAATGATTTTCTTTCACTTATGTCCACACTGTGAAGATCTTGTAGCTCTCCAGCAAGAATTATCCATAGATAAACCTGCACCATCTTTAAGTCACTTACACACAACAACAACGAAATAATAATAGTTCTAAGGTCTTTTTTTATGTAAAAACTTTGTTCTTCCTTTAAAGAAACCTTTAGCTTGCACAGCATTTTTACAAATAAAAAGCATGCATTTCTTTCAAGGATTTTTAATTACTTCTAGGGAAGAACCTGCTAGTGGTATAGTCTTATTACAGTAGTCCTTACAGTCTTGTCAGTACATACACTCACTTTTCCCAAGCTGAAACTGTAAAATAATGAAGGAAACCATTGGTGAATTAAATAGCTTGTTAGTCATGGAAGATCGTTGGTTTGAATTCTCCAGTGGTTTAAAGAGCAGGATAGTGGCAACGAGATCAAGAAAAATCAAGTCACTGGATACAGAATATATATTAAAGCATTCTACAAATCTAGTATAGGAAATAGCTTCATTTTAGTGTATTGGTAATTTAGTAACTTCATTCCTTGTCAGAATTTAGTTTAAATGAATTAAGCAAATTGTTCTGGACAGTTAATTATAATAGATAATGTAATATCACACCAAAAGCAAATAAGACACTGAAATAGTCAGATAGTCCTATGGTACTCGGTACAGTTTCTTGTTATGGACTATATCCTACACCTTCCAGTATAACATAACATAAGATAACATAATAATAATTTGAATTTTGTCTCTAAATCGTACTTTCAGTGTTCTTGAATCCAAGGGAGTAGAAAGAGTAAAGCCCCAGGGTAAGTTGTTTGTTCAAGGAGTAGTGCAAAATCATCTTCATTCAGAGCTTTCATCTGGGTTTTAAAGTAACTTTAACTTGTCCTCCCTCTTTACTCATAACATGTCTGTCTACGCGTCTTGTACTTTTGACTCTTTGCTTTCTCATGATGCTGCAATTTGAAGATGAAATCTCACTGAGCGCTCCCACTCATAAGAATTTCCCCTCCTACCTGGCTCAGCTTGCTTTATCAGGACTCGCTTTTCGGGAATATTCTCACTACTTCACTGTGAGATTTTCTTAATGTACACTTTGAGATTATTATGCAGTAAGGAAATTACATAAAAATAATTGTGTATTCAAAATTTTCATCATATCATGGTTTGTAGCTGACAAAAATTTTCTTCTTTACTAGTATTAGTATCTGCCAAAATATGTTGGAAAAGTAGTCATGTTGTATATACTGTATAAAGCACTTTGAAAGGATTCAAAAAATGCTTATAGTCTAACATACTTAGGCAGAGTCTTCCTTACCGGAAAAATGTGAGACGTTACTGTATTAACCATCTTTTAACTTATAAGAACGAAAATCAAAACATGGCAAAGTGAAACACCATCTTTTAATATAATTGAAGACAGGTTTATGACTAAGTGGCATAATTGTGACAGATACAATTACCACATAGTCGGTCTTCACTCAGAAAATTGGCTGATTGGGGAACCAAAATATTCTCCTACACCAATAGAAGGGGGCTGGGAATCTCTAGGCTAATGTGCCTTGTCCTCAGTGGTTTCAGAGACACTTGATAGTATCTGAACTGAAAGACAGCCTAACTGAGGAAACTGAATAAAAAGAAGTTATAATTGGGTCAATAGGGTTGCCGTCTCAGAATGGAAGTGAAGTAGCTAGAGTATATATCTTTAAAGTCAGGTCTTCAAGCCCTAGCAGACTCAGGATCCATGCACACAAGAGTTATTCCAGTAGTGCAGACTACAGTAAGACTGCCCACATGTTGCAATATTGACGTAGTGTGTCAAGAATATAAGCAGGGTTTTGCATGATCCAACTTGCCTCTACCTTGCTTAACCTTTCTATGTGAGCTAAAATTGATTGCATAGAGAGGTGGTGAGTCCTGGGTCCTTATTTATCTTGGAAGAGTTAAAATGCAGCCTTTTTGATATGAAGGGGAGATGGCAGTGTAGTCCATGGACTGACTGTAAAAATATCCTTTGCACATATGTAGATAAGGAAATTTTTATTCATTTTGGTAATTCATCTGGCCAAAGCCTTTCACTCTGGCTGTAGAACATGATGTGGCTGATGGTAAAAAGAATTCTTTTGCATCAGGTACAGATTAAAACACATATCTAAAATCACAGAATTTGCTGAGCTTAGAAGGGATCCACCAGGATCATCAAGTCCAATTCCTGGCCCTGTGCAGGACATCCCAAGAATCACACCATATGCCTCGGAGCTGTAAAATATTGCTGTCTTCAGATAAACCTGGTCCGATATAGTGAATTTTCTCACAACATAATCTCAGTTACAATTTTAAAGCAATTCCAGTGTTGGCTGTGTTAGTAAAATTAAAGACAAACTAGAAACACAAAGATTTCTCCATCCGAGTCTTTAGAAAATTACTCACTTCCTAGCTTGTCCTTGTAGGTTAAGAGGAATGCCTGTGTAGTGTCTGTATTTAGGTGATTGTTAATATCAGTCTGACACGGAAAAAGATGATCCACACAGAGCATGTTAAATGGAATCCAGAAATACCAGCCTTCTCCATCTGAACAAGATAATATTGTCTGCCACTGTGTAATGCTATTAATGCTAACATGCCACATAAAATGGAGCAATAATTCATTTTGTGGATGTGCAGATTTATCCTGTACAGAAGAGGGCAGTAGACTTGGTAGGTGAAATCGAACTAAACAATAGTGTGTGCATTAAGCAAAAGTTACTACAATAACAGGATTGAAATGCTACAGTTGCATAGATGAGACCATGAACAAATCCTCAGGATATAAATTTCAAACTTAAACATAATTTAGATACCATAGAAGCCTTATATTATGCTGAGATTGCAAAAGGTTGGAGAAGACTGTGAGACAGAACTGCAATATCTACTGGAAATATTTGCATCTTTCCCTGTTAACAGCACTGCTCTTAGTATAGATGGTATAATTAAGGCTTATAGAAATTACTCATTAAATTGTGACAGCTTTATGAATCTTATAGTTAAGGAAAATAGAGAAATATCTGAAGATATCAAATTAAGAGATCATTTGTTTGTTTCAGTACCACTTCACCTCACCTGGAGAAAGTTAAAGAACTCTGTTAACCTTATGTTGAAAGATGTGATGCTTCAAGTGTTTTAAATAGAAAAGATTAGACTTAGGTATAAATCTCTTTTGAAACAAATATGATGCCTTTTTCCTTTAGAATATGGATACAGACCGTGAGTGTGAAGGGATGTATTAACTAGTTTTGTGGGTTTATATCTTGGATCTTTGGGCTGAAAAGTTTGGTATGGCAACATCTGTATACAGAAGAGGAAACAATGGGGGTTTTTTTATGTTTTTTGGAGTTTCTTGGGGTAAATTTAATTATATGCCAACTATTTCCTAGATGGATGGATGGATGGATGATTCCTTTAAGTTTTAGAAGCTGAAATTGAAAGAAAAATGAGTAAATCCTTTGAGAATACTTTTTTTTTTTAATAAGAGAAGTTTTTATAACAAAAATCTTTATAGTAAAATTAGAGTTTTAAATGACATGCAAGGGCCTTGTAACCAGGGTTGTCCCAGTTCTTGCCAGTTGTGATGTGCCACTGACAGTTGTTGCCACGAACTTTTATTCACATTCTGATTTAAGCAGTCAGTGCCACTTGTGGAAGCAAGAATTGAAAGAGGAGCTTAATGACTGCTCAATTTCAAATGAGAAAAAGTTTTTGCTTAAAATTGAAAACAATAAAATCCCATTTCTTTTAAAAAGTAAAATTTCCATTTAGTCAAAGACAATTGATTTCTGTCTATTTTCTGGTTCTCTTTTTGCAAAGGTGTGTCCATATTCTGCTACCAGGGAGCTTTATATCTTAAGCTGCATCCTCTTCTTTCCAACCAAGCTATAAAAAATATCTCCATGCTTTTAAGGGAAAAATTCAAAGCAAAGACTGGGAATTAATAACCTTGTACTTCTCATATTACTAATTTTAATAGAGAAAACAATAAAGAGCTTTCAAGGCATGGGTGCTGATGAAGCACTCTGTTGTTAATTCCACAAGCTGCCTGATGTAGTTTATAGGGAAAAAAAAATCAAAGACAAAGGTATTCAGTGCTGGAAGAGGAGAAGGGTGAGGTGCTGAAGAATAAGTGGCAGTTTACTTCTATCCACAAAGTATTTGGACGTACGTGAATTCTTTACAACTTGGGACTCTTTTTCTAGTGTCCAAGTTGGAATGGAAACTTCAATATTTAGTACTGCATGTTCATAAATGGTGGTTAGAATTGACAAAAGAGTAGTAACATCTCTTCTTCAAATAATGAATGGGAACATGGAGGAGTAGGGAAAGTGGATTTAGTTCATTCTCAGAAGCTTCAAAACAGAGCAGCAAGAGCTATGCACTAACCAATATTTGAAGGAAAGGTTTTATAAAATTTGCCTCATTACCTTCATATTAGGTTTGCTGGCGACTATATTTTGTCATTCAATAAGCATCTTTCTCAGGTAGAAGCACCTTTTATGATATTTTGTAAATCGCTAATGTTGCAAACTTTATTGTAACAAATTCATTAATTTGCTGTGGTGCTACTGAGCTTTATGTGCTGCTGTGTACCTCTTCAGATGTTTAACTCCTTTGGCCTTCAGTTTTATACTTAGCGTGCACAAGGTGCAAGCAGCCTATTGATGCACACCTTATCACAGTGTGCTGCTACAGTCCAAACTAGCTAAAAGGCTTGCCAGACTAGTCTGCATAGGCTGATATTAAGTCTCCCATTAAGTGAGACAGACTGGATTACTGATTTTGGAATTGCTGATGGATGAAGAAGCCACAGAGAGATGACATTGCTCTAAATTTGTAATACTGAAATCAGGGAGTTTTTTCCTCTGTAATGTTATAGTAATGGGTATTTCTCAAAGACAGAAGGAAAAAAGATTAGATTTGGAGCCTATGTGTTGAGGAAGGTGGAAAGGAGGAAATAACCCTAGCTGAAGTTCAAATTAATGCTTCAGAAGGTGTTAAATACATTGGAACAAAAAATAGAAAGCTTCTTCACCTCAAATTCATCACCAAGGACAGAAGGATGGGTTTATAATAGAGAGTATCAACTCTGCAGTACCTGTCACTTTATCTGTCTGCAATATGCCATACACATTTATAGTGATGTATAAGTAATAATAATAATTTTGGGCTTGAAGCAAAAGATATGGATTTAGACAATCCTTTTCATACCCATCTTTGACACAAATTTCTTGTGTCGCCCATGGACAAGTCAAATTTCTACATCTCATTATCCTGTGCTGCAAAATGGGAATAATACTGTTTCTTTTTGAGGAATGTTGAGAAACTATAACAATATTGGCCATTTGTTGTGAGAGTCTGAGCTAAAGACACATCGACTGCTAAGCATTGTATTTGCTCCCTATTCTTCCCAAGGAGAGACTTCCACTTCTAATACTGTAGTCAGGTCCTGATTCTTACTTAGGGTTTGTGGTTAATCACCAAAGCACAGCCTTGTTCTTTTAACATATTTTAGTCATATGAAAGTTATAACTGAAAGTTCAAAAAGTAGGTGTTGTGCAACAGATTACGGGGATGCGGAGGACATCTGTCCCACTCAGTGAACAGGCCTTGGAACAGATGTCTCAAATTTCTTCAAATCCAGAACATGCTGTCCATTTTTCTGTAATAAACAGAATTTTTCCTCTCTGTCACTGAACACCAAAGTATTATCTTTAATGCATAAAATATGTAAATTCTTAAAGCATCACTTTGCTCTTTAGTAAGTTTAGATATTACAGAATGGTTTAATTATAAAAACAGACAGACCTAGTCCTGGGACCTGTGCAGCTAGAAATAAATGTGCAATCAAAACTGCAATTACCTGCAGAATTTAGTGTAAACAGATCAGCAATCACATAACAAACACAGGCTAGTTTGCATTCTGATATGAATACAGTTAGATCCAAAGCAATTTTCCTTTATTTATCTTAGCTGCTCAGCATAAATAAAGCAAGGGCATTGAAGCAATTAGCATAATTAGAGTATCGTGGTCAGGCCCTGTGTGATTTCTAGAGACATTTCACTTAAGAATTCTTTTTCCCGTACAAGAGTTTCCCTGAGCCACTAAAATATCGCTTTGGGCATTTTTGTATTTCAAATTTGCAAGTTGTCAGTTTGAAAAACCCTTGACACACGGATGTGAAAGCATCTCACAGACAACCACAGAAGGTATACCCTCAGCTTTTCATTACTAAGAAACTGGGGAATTTCCTTTTTCAGCTCTTTCTCCTTCTTGACGTTTTAACCCTAAAAATGTCAGGTTTAATTATTTCAGGTACCACCCAGCAGACCTAAGGGTTAAAAACAACCTGTTCCTCCAAAAGGTGTGACATTTATGTAACTTCAGGGCTGACACTTATAAAGACGATTTCCAGCTTTCTCATGACACTCTTCTTCAGTCTTTTATTTGCTTGTCTCTGGTAGTAACAGTGGAAGAGCTTCTGTGGGCAGAGGATGTTTTTATGTCCTCAGTAGGTAGAACCAGCTTTTCACCAGTGCCTCTACTCTTATGATAGCATTCAGAGAGCTGAACTAATACTAGACTATGGAACCATTTCTGGACTTTTATAGGGTGACTGCATAGTAGGGAAAATATGAGGAGCTTTGTTTATTTTTTATTAGGAGACGTGCTGTGTCCTCTACCAGAATGGTTGGCTGGTAAATGTAAAATACTTGTCCCAAAGTACCATTTACAGCTATCAAGACCAGCTGCGAGCATGGGAACAAAGTGAATCTGGATGGGAAAAGAGAAGGACTGTATCTTGTGCTTCTCTTTCTTTTCCTGTCCAATTTTTCTTCTTCAT
Source organism: Calyptomena viridis (assembly GCA_013390005.1). Lineage (NCBI taxonomy): Eukaryota > Metazoa > Chordata > Aves > Passeriformes > Eurylaimidae > Calyptomena > Calyptomena viridis. The sequence continues at coordinate 54,111 of WEIV01011907.1, forward strand.
TAATGGACATTTCAACAAAGAAAATATGTAGAAATTGTAGTGGTTTTTTTAAGCACTATAAATTGAAAGAGCACCTACTTTTTTTTCATTTTGCAGTAGAGGACACAGTGGATTTCTGGGGGCCAAGTTGTGACACAGTGGACTTCAAGAGCATGGGCTGGCTACAGACAGCATGTATACTGTGCAATTAATTGTTAACCATCAAAGAGATTTTTATTATTAAATTATGTGTCCTATAATTTTTAAATTGTTTTTCCCAGTGCTTTGAAATCTCTGCCTCTTATGCAGAGGAACTTGTAACCTCATTTATCACAATCTTTTTCCCATTGATATCAGAGGAACAAAAAAAGGGGAACCTAAAGGGCAGAATCAGAGCATAAACCATAGATTGGAGGTCCAAGATATTTAGAGTAATCTGATCTCTTTTTAAATAATGTTATTAAATGAAGAATTACAAAAATAATTATAAGGCCAGGGTAAGAAACAGTCATGGAAATGTATCTCTGAACCTTTCAGGATGAAAGTGTTAGTCCTGTCCTTTCATGGTCCTTCCATTGCTTCAAATGTATCATAGACAGTTTTAAAACTAGTCACTATTACATGTTTGTCATTCTTTCTTTTAAAGAAACCGAAAAGAAAAACACCAATTAAGTTTATCCAGGCCAAAATTTTAGTACTCAGATGGTAATAATCCCACTAAATTATTGCTAATATTGTAAGGCCTACAGAGAATTTGAATAGCAAATGCTCCTGTAGTTTTTTGAAAAGAAAAAGCTTTAACTGCAGAAATGTTCCGTCCTTCTGACTGCATTTATCTTGCTGATTAGTGATAATGGAAAACCTGGCAACAGTTTACAGCAGAATATTGGAAGCCCTCCAGGCAGTCGGTTGCAGAAGCAATAACCCCTCAAAATAACGTACATAAGTCTGTGTATGAGTCAAGGGGCAGTATAAGGATGCTGAAAAAAAGTTAAAGCGTAATAGGTAAAGACACTAAAATAAGTCTCTTAATGATAGGGATAAAGCAGCATGACATCTTTAAACTGGGCTGCTAGATGAGTTTATTTATTCTTTCTTCCCAGTAATTTGCACAATGTTAGTTCTTTGAATGCAGAAGCAGTGCCTTAAAATTTTTTTTTAATCTGTCAAAGACAGTGAGTCTTTATGAGTGAGTGTACTTTGATTTCTCTCTTTTTATTCCCTGTATATGTCTGTAATATGTGTGTGTATATATATATATATATAAGTGAGGGAGTAGATGAATGGGTTACAAGTTAGGGAACAGTAAGCTTTTTTCCATCTACTCTTGCATTTGTCTTTTCTGTTGGAAATTTTTTGTAGTGAAAAAGCCAACCATCTAAGGGTAAAAATCTCCCCTCTGCAGCAAGCCAGCACAAGGTCTACACACTCTTAAAGTGCAAGTCCCTTGTTGTTGTCATGTTTTCAGTAGACTCTGACTTTTGATGCCTTTTCCTTTGGTGCTTCTGTAAGTCTTTGTTTCTTATTTGTTTTTTTTTCTTGTGTATAGCATGGGTATTGCTATTTTTTTATCAGACTTGCTGTACAGTTTTTCTGATGTCTTGTCCATCAAATAGCCAGTAGTAAATGCCTTGCAGGAAATGCAGAAAACTTCAGATTAGGTAGATCTGAGTAAAATTAACCCATGTCAAATTTTCCCCTAAATTCTTATATTATAGGGTTATCTTAAATCCTGGACACAAATTTAACATTGCTTACAAAAATCATCTTTCCTGCAAGGGCATTCACTCCTTCATATTCACTATGTATAAATGTGTAGCTCCAAATAAAGAAGTTGTGGGACAGCTGAATTGTGTGGGTAGCACGGCTGAGTATCCCTATTCTAACAGTTCACCAGGAAGAAAGTGAATGTCGAAAATAGCGAAGTGTTTAAGGCACTTTTGAAATTTTGCCCAGATGCTAAAAAATATTCCTGTGTTCCACTGAGCAAAATGTGTTATCTAGCCTCCTGTAAAAAAAGGGAATATATTTCAGATTATATCAAGTTTATTTGGGCCAGTATTTACACTATTCAATATTCTGCCTTTTGGTATAACTATGGCAAGAAATGTGAAGATAAACCTGGAGTATGGTGGAGGCTGGCTCTGGAGGGCTTAGCGAACTCCTGATGACTGCTTAAAGGCTGTTATGGTTTGACTCTGGCTAAAAGCCAAGAGCCCACACATAGATCTAAAATTTCTCGGAGAAGGGGAAAAAAAACCCTCGACTTTTGTGGTAAGGATTACAAGCAACTGTTTATTAACTNCAGGACTCCATCAGGCCCCTCTGCTCCCTACAGGATCACAGCCTCTCTTTTCCAGCACTTTTCTGTTCCAGCGTGGAAAAATCTCCCAGTCTTTCCATGGGTTCTCAGACAAAATCTTTGCTCCTGTGATTCCTCACAGATTGCTGGGGCCCTATTTCAGTGTTTAAGGCATCTTCTCTTTCTCCTTCCCTCCAACCTTGGTGCTAATCAAACTTCACACCCTCCTTTCTCTTAAGCCACCATGATGTTCTGCCCAGCTTTTTTTTTTCTACTCCTTCTTAAATATGTTATCATAGAGGCATTGTCGGCTGACCTTGGGCTAGCTTAGAGCAGAGAAAAACTCCAGCAGCTTCTTAAAGAAGCCTCTCTCCTAGCCCTCCCCAGCTAATAAAAAACTCTGGCTACTTAAAACCACAACAAAGGCCAAAAATATTAAATAGATAACAAGAGAAAAAAAGTTGATTTTGATCACCCCCTTACTATAGAAAGCTTCAATTCACTAGTTCTTATTTGGTGCATGACTAGTGCTGGTTGTTTTCTTTTTTATTGCCCTGTGTCTTAAAGTAATCACACAAGCAGTAATTCTTGCTTAGTTGAGTGTACAGCATTGTTCCTCAGTTTCTAGCAGTTTGTATAGTATTTTACAACATATTTTCTCTTGGGATTAAGTTAACATGGTCATATTCTGCCCACTGTCCATTATCTACGATTGATTCCTAAAGGTGGAAGATTGATTTTAACTTGGCCCTGCTGCTTTTAAATCCCTGAATGGTGTAGACTCTGGCTGCATCTGGGACCTCCTGTTTGACCCTCATCCTTTTGGGTATTCAGGCTGTGATACCATTTGTCATGTAGGGAAACCACCATCAGTGACACATTACTTTGGCAAGTAAGACGTGGTTTTACTCTTAGTTGGTGAGGAACTTGCTCCCTCTTGACTCTGTAATTCTCACCGACACGCACACGTTTTCTTCTTCCAGACAAACCTAAGTTGGTTTGTCTGGAGCATTTTCTTCTGTAATGATCAGGAATATCTCGCTCATTTTATGAAGACGGCTAACAGGTTAGGAACCATGTCTAGAAGATCACCCACTTGCTTAAGAGAAAAGATTTAAATCTTACTATATAACAGCACTGATCTGGTAAAACTTATGATGTCTCCTCCAAGGCAATCAGAACAGCTTATTCACTTTTGTTTACTATTTTTTATCAGGGGTGAAATAAATACATGCGTGTATGTTTACCCTTAAGGCCTTTTAAGTTATTTTCACTGTTATTGTTGAACTCCTGAGCATTTGGTAGTTTTGTTGTTACAGAACTTCAGCCCGCCCTTTAGTCTTATATACCCTAGTCTGTACTTCCTTTTGTTGGATATCCAATTATACTTGTGAAATTAGGATCCTTATCTAGTGAAGCTAATTGTTGTATTCAACATCGATCAGTTGATCGATGTAGCCCACTGTTATGGGCTACATCTTCTCTCTTATTCTACAGTTTCACAAGGTAATTTTGAAAATAAATTAATGCTTATGAAGCACTCGGATGCTGTAGTGATGAGCACCATGGAAAAACCCACAAGGAAGCTTATAATTCTGTCTTCAGAGCGTGGTTTGCATAGAATGCGGTAAATAAGGCCTAGGGCCACACACTGAACACTGAGGAGAAAACAAAACCTCACATAGCTGTTCATTAAGGCAGCATTATCTATTACATGCAATAAATGAGGCAGGAATTCCAGTGGAATGGTTTTTTGCTTTGCAGGCCTCAACTTTAAAATCTTAATGCTTTTCTTTTTCCCTTTTTCTGGATATAGTTTCTTATGATCTACTAATAAAAAAAAAGTCAAAAAGTCTTGCTGAGTCAGCAGAGTTCATTAGAAGAGATATAATTTTAGATTAATAACTTGCAGTTTTGATATTGGAACTAACAGAGTAACTAACAGTAATTATTATTTTCTTTGTGTTCTCCAGCATGAGGGGAAGGAAGGACTGGATATTAGGAAAAAGTTCTTCACTGACAGGGTAGCCAAGCACTGGAACACTTCCTCAGGGAAGTGATAATGACCCCAAGTTTGTCAATGTTCAAGAAGTGTTGTGGCAACTCTCACAGATATATGGTTTAACTTTTAGTTTTCCCTATGTATATTCAGGAGTTGGACTCAGTGATACTCATAGGTTGCTTATGGCTTAAGATATTCTATGAGCCTACAATCTGCCAATATCCTTCCCAACTTTGCTGATAGCTGAAGAGTGGTGGGAACCAAAATTTGTGGGAGCCATTCCAATTCTTGTAGGGAAATCTGCTGTAGTGGGAAAATATCTCTCAGTTCTATTTCATAGTGCCTAAATACTCTAGCCTCTCCCCTCTAGTCTTCTCTCCTATTTCAAAATTCATCTTTGCAGTGCCTCACAGCTGCTTTTTTGGCCTCTCAGTATTTCCTATAAGCACCATTTCCATTCTCTTTAATAGCTTTAATCATCTATCTGCATCCTAGGTACTTAACAGATCTAGCTCCATTTTATTAACTCCTTCCTTGCAATGTTTATTCATGTAAAAGCAGACTCAGAGCCTTCTAAATTTGGACCAGGTGATTTGAATTTCTTTTGTCAGATTATGAAATTAGCCCAAATCTCCTTGGCTCCTAGACTAATCAATCCTAGAGTCATCTCCATACTTAATCTCAGTCTTAATTCCTTCAGTCAAGGGACTCCATTCCTTGCTCAGTTGTCTGCAGTTCTTCACCTCATTCTGTTTCTCCTACACAAACCCCAATTTATCCATCCTTCTTACTCAGGCAAGACAGCTTCCTCCTCCCAGATCACTGGAGGGCATGTGATGAAGCAAGTGCAGTTGTTAGTTCTGATCATGATATACTACTGACCTAATGCAAATTAGAGGTGCAAATGCAAGACCCGGTCTGTTGCCAGCAGTCTCTAGCAGTACTTCTATGTGTTTAAATGGAATTAAGATTTGGATTTTGTTAGCTGTACTTTAGCAAATTTCTACAAGATGTGTAAACTGGAGTTTCAGTCGAGGAATCAGAACATGATTAAATGAGAGGTGGTTTGAGCAGAACAGTTTAAAGAAAAGGTCATACAAATTTTTTCACATGGGCAATGTAAAAGTCTTCCTATCACACTTTTGAGAACAGTTAAACCAATTTGACTGAATTGTCCAAGAAATTCAGCCTGCTACTGATATGATAGAAGTAAGAAATCTAAAATCTTGTTTTCAGAATGGAATGTACACTGCTACCATAAATTAAAATGCTTGATCACCCTTTCAGTGAAAAAATTCTTCCTGATGTCCAAGCTGATCCTCCTCTGTAGCAGCTTGAGGCCATTTTCTCTTGTCCTCTCACTAGTTGCCTGGGGGAAGAAACCACCCTCCACCTTGTTGCAACAGCCTTTCAAATAGTTGTAGAGAGAATTAAGATGTCCTCTGAACCTCCTTGTCTCCGGACGTCCATAGCAGAGCAGAGACCCACCTGCTTCCCTTGGACAAGCCCCGAGCCAGACAAGATGGATGCCTGAAAGAAGGTTGTGACACCATGGGAAGCCCACACTGGAGCAGGCTCTTGGCAGGGACCCACAGGCCCATGGAAAAAGGATACTGCTGGAATAGTTTTTGAAGAATTGTAGCTGATGGAAAGGCATACAGAGCTTTTGGGAAGCTTAATAAAAGAGTCTGGTGCAACAAACACCTGAAGAAAAGTACAAAGATTAGTGTTAACAAAGCCATTGTACTGTCTACTCTTTTATATGGGTCTGAATCATGGGTCATCTACCACTATCATCTCTGACTTCTCAAACGTTTCCATCAGCGCTGCCTCCGTACAATCCTAAACATCCACTGGACTTATTATGTGACTAATGTTACCATCCTTGAACAGGCAGGGGTCACCAGTATTGAGGCCATGCCGTTGAGAACACAACTGCACTGGGCAGGGCACGTTTCCAGGATGGAGGATCACCACCTCTCTAAGATTGTGCTTTATGATGAACTTGCCACNATGACCTGACTCCATTCCCTGTCTCCCTGCACCACTGGTGGCAAGGAGGTAGAGAATAAAGATAAGCCCAGGAAGAAAGGAGGGATAGAGGGAAGATGTTTTTAGGATCTGTCTTGCTTCTTATTCTCCTATTCTTTTTTGATTGGTAATAAATTAATTTAATTTCCCTAAGTAAAGTCTGTTTTGCCTGTGATAGCAATTGGTGATGGTAATCTCTCCCTGTCCTTGTCTCAACTCATAAGCCTTTTGTTGTATTTTTTCTCTCCTGTCCAGTTGAGAAGGAAAGTTAGAGTGGCTTTGGGGAGTACCTGGCCTCCAGCCAGGGTCAAACCACCACACCTGGTCCTGCTGGCCACATTATTTTTGATATAGGCCAGGTTGCCATTGGCGTTCTTGGCCACCTGGACACACTGCTGGTTCATGTTCAGCCAGCTGTCAAAGAGTACCTCCAGGTCCTTTTCTGCTGGGCTGCTCTTCAGGCACTCTTCTCCAAGTCTGTAGCACGCGTGGGGTTGTTTCTAAAGAAATTACGAACAACATATACTTTTAGTCTGGAATATTTATATACCTATCTAACAGTATGAAGTAATGTTTATTCTAAGCCAGATTTTAGTAGTGATAAATTTTGTAGATTATGTGTACAGTGTTTCTTACTAAGGTAGAGCGTACAGCTCACTTTAGTTACAAATAGTAAATGTTACATATTGGATGTGTGGTACAAAAAAGAGAAGTGTATAAGTACAGTCACTGGGATGTTTATTTTGTAATATTGGACAGGTCTGTGGATCTGTAGAGATCTGTATCCCACACAGAGAAAAATGAGTATAGACAAATTTAAACATATCTTTTTTGGCCTTCATAACTACAGACTGATTTCTGGGGAAAAAAAAAAAAGGTAAATTGCTATAAATTTTGGAAGTACTAAATTAGACATGAAGTGTTTGGCTGATTGGTCAAGTATAGGATTGAATGACCGTGTACACTCATGATGCACTGACATTTTGACATTGTATGGCTTTTGAGATATTGCATCCTTAAGAATGAGCATGTGGAGAAGTTAATATGGTAGTTGAATGTCTTCAGCTAACATTGACACTCATCAATAAATTTCCACATTGGTGATATATATATGTGTTATGTGCCAAATGTCTGATACTATAATAAATGGGAAAGCTCTTGTCTGACGCAAGACAAAGTTTATCCTATTTTTTTATGACTTCTAAGTGTTTCCTATAGAAGTATTTCTTAAGATCTTTGTAAGGGGGAAGGGTTTGTTCTGTGACAGCAGGCTTTCATACTGAATGACTGTTTTTTCTGCTGACAGCTCTCCAGCAGAATACTGTAAGAATTTTTTCTCTTGAATTACATACGAAAGTTTCTTTCAGGGCTGTATCTTAGACTGCCAAGTCTGAACAGGTTCATACAGCTAAACAGTTTGGAAAGTCTCTCTTTAAAATACTGCAGAAAGTCTGTTTTGCAGTTGTGTCCAGGGTTATTCTCTTACAGGAAGATACTGTGGTAAAATTTACCATTTTGTGCAGTCTAGCATTTTCCAGACACAGTATCACTCTTTTTAAACAAGGAATATAAGTTATCGCTGGAAAGAATGTGTTAGTAACCTAAAAAATTGGGGAAGAAATTCTCCTTCATCTATGCTTCAGTTCAGACATTGAGGAATTGGTATTTGACCATTGTGCTCTTCTGGGTTGTTTGGAGCACCAAATAATTTCTGGATGGCATACCTGAATGTTCACAGAAAAGTCTGCAACAGATTGACATTGGTTCTATGAAATTACTTGCTAGAAGTACAACTTAGTAGTTTTCTCCTACTGTTTCTTCAACCTTCTCATCTTAAACTCATCCTACTCTCTTTTGCACATTTTTGGTCTTTCTGTTCTCTTTTCAGTGCTTGTTATTCCATCCTGCTGTCCACCCTGTTTCCTCATTCTGTACTTTATAGTCATTACATTTACCCATTTTGCATCATGTTTTCTATATCTCAAAGAGAGCTTTAGCTTTGTCCTCCTACTATGATCTTCACTCTCTATTGTTGGAAGGATTTCTGTATTTTTGTTAGACTTTCGAGTCTTCCTCCTTTCCATCCTTCAAAATCCATCAAGTTCATGTTCTTCTATGAACTTCCATGAACCAACTCCAAGGCTTTACTTTTCTGAATTCATGAGAAGTGCTCTGTATCCTGAGGGTAGGAAGGAGGACCCAAGAGATGCAATTTTGATCTTTGTAGTGGTTTGACCCTGGCTGAGCTCCAAGGATCCACTAAAGCCCCTCTCACACTCCCCCCCTGCAAATGGACAGGAGAGAGAGGAAAAAAAAAACAGAGAGTTTCACGACTTTGAGATAAGGGTCATAAGAAACCCCTTACCTACCACCATCATGGGCAAAATAGACTCCAAGTGGGGATAGTAAGAATTTATTATTATCAAGATTAGAGCTTAAGAGTGAGAAATTCAATAAATCTTAGACACCTTTTTGCTCCCCCACCCCCTCTTTCTAAGATCTACCTCCTTCCCCAAGTGGCCCAGGTAGATGGGAACAGGGATTGCAGTCAGATGTTGTTTCTGCTGTGGCTCAGAGAAAGAGGAGTCCTTCCCCTGCTTCCCATGGGGTCCCTTCCACAGGAGACTGTTCTTCACAAACTACTCCAGCGTGAGTCTCTCCCACGGGCAACAGTTCTTCAGACACTGCTGCCATGTGGGTCACTTTTCCACAGGGTGCAGTCATTCAGGCACAGGCTGTTCCAGCATGGGTCCCCCACTGGCCACAAGTCCTACCAGGAGGAATCCTGCTCCAGTGTGGGCTCCTCTCCCCATAGGCTGCAGGACCCTGCCAGGACCCTGCTCCAACATGGGCCTCCCATGGGGTCATAGCCTCCTTCCAGCATCCACCTGCTCTGGTGTGAGCTCCTTCACGGGCTGCAGACGGATCTCTGTCTGCACCCCTGTGATCTTCTGTGGGCTGCAGAGAGACAGTCTGCTCCACCATGGTCTTTACCACAGGCTGAAGGGGAACCTCAGCTCCAGCACCTGGAGCACCTCCTGTTCCTCCTTCTCCAATGACCTTGGTGTCTTCGTTGTTGTTTTTCACAACTTCTCACTCTGCTCTTCTCTAGCGACCATCTTCATCTGCCCCCTACTTTTTTTTCCTTCTTAAATATGTTATCACACAGGTGTTACTATGACTCCTGATTGGCCTGGACTTGGCCAGCAGTGAGTCCAGCCTGGAGCCAGCTGGCACTGGCTCTCCTGGAAATGGGGGAAGCTTCCAGCAGCTTCTCGAAGAAGCCTCCCCCATAGGCCCCCCCACTACCAAAAACCTGGCCACTGAAACCAAATACAATCTGGCACTTCAGTACCTCAAAACAGGTGAATATTCTAAGTCAGTGGACGAGATGCTGAAGCAGCAATTATTTCAGGAAAACAACCTAATCCAAGTTTCACATGTTAAGATATTACTAAGTTCCAATAGTCACTAAAAAGATACAGAGAAAAAAAAAAAGAGAGAATTACCAAACATATGGAAGAGGGGAGTGTGTAATCTTATACATGAAACAGTAATGTAATTCTAGGACATATACACTGATTGTGTAGCAAACATCACACTTGACTTGGAGACATTTGTGGAGTAATGTAAACTCTGTGAAGTCAAATTTTAGTTCTACGTCTCTTAAATATATTTCTCTTCTATAAGGAATAAAAATAGCCTCAAAACTCTCATAAAAGAACTTTTTAAAGTACATAAAAAGTACTAGCAAGTACTACCCACATAATCACAGTTCTTATTTTCTGGGCATTGCAATATAGCATTGAATTTAGGAATGAAATTTACAAGCACCTCTAGATCATACTTGTAAAAGCAACATTCTATCTCAGTTCAGTATGCTGGAGTTTAAAAACCTGTTTGTTCCATCTGTGTGACAGTATAGAACTTCCATGATAACTAGAAGGGAGAACCTTGGACACTGTATTATGTAAGTTTATCCCTAATGTCTTGATGGAAATAAGCAAAAAGTTGTAGTTTTCAATGGGATAAGTATTTGCTGGAATCACATTACCTTTCAGGAGGAAAGCAGCTGCAGTGGGACCAATTGTTAATGTAATTACAGGACCTTAAAAGCACAGGCCCTGAAAAGTAGTTTATTTAAATACTTTAGCTGAACTTACGCCAGAAGTCATAATGAGGCAACTTTTTGAAATTTAAAGTTTTTGTTCAAATTGAAAAGGTTGTGTTTTTCAGAAATCAATATTTCTCTTTCAACTCAACTACACTAGCCTGCTCTCACACTCTGTCACACACACATTTCATATTTTTTCCTCAGGATGCTGTGTGAGCCATTTGTTATTGACATGTTCCTTCACTTTGAAAGAGTATCTGCCCATACAGTTAAAAACCAATTGTCTATAAGCTTCACCCTCTTTGCGCAGAAGTGTGTGGGCAAGGAGTATTTATTTAATCCAGTTGTAAACTCAAGGAATTAGCTATCAATTCCTTCACTGTTGGAGACAGATTCAGAAAAAGTATCAAAATTAAAGAAAGAAAATGAGAGTTTCCAACTTGAGAGAGACACAGGATTGTGATGAATTCCCAAGATTACTGGTATGTTTGTGCTGTTTCTCCCATCTTCCATATTAAGCGTAATTTGTGTCCATTTAGCAGAAACTGGCTGATTATCCTGCTTGCTAAAAACTCTTGTAGCTGTACTATGAGTTGTGCTAAGTTTTGGAAAACTAAGTACTGTTACTGGAAATAATGGGTACATAGCTTTCAGATCCCTTTGCGCACATCAGACTCCTAAGGACAGCTTATGTAGTCCTTTCAAACCCAATTTTGCAAGTAATGTAAAGCAAATTGTTAGTAGCTTTGTGGTAAAGGAAAATGTCTCTTCCCAGTAGTCTTTTCTCTCTGCTTTATGTTGTTCTTACACATCTTTCTCTTCATATGGGGGTGCAGAACATAGGTTTTCAGATAATTGAGATTGCTTCTTGTTTCCTAAAGGCCTACCACAAACATGTTTTTAAATTCTTGAATTTGGGTTGCTGGCTGCAAAGTTGCATATATTTGTGTAATATATATCACTTCTTTCCATCTACACTTACCAATTTTTTTCTCCAGAGTGAAATTCATCCAGTGTTTTGTGTTTGCTATAAATACACATCTCAGCTGTATTTCTATCCTTTGTGTCAACATTAAAATTCCCTTGTTCTATGTTTAGCTTGAATAATTACCAAAACATTTGCAATTAGAACTCTAGGATATGACCTCATACTGATTTATTCCTTCGTTTTTTTCAGTATTTAATACATTGCAGATACTGAAAATACCAAATCTTTGTCCTTTTATTTTGATGTTTATCAGTAATGGAAACATTCCAAAACAATCAGCCAAATACCTATGCTTTGTTCATTTATTGCCTTCTCTGAAGATAAATTGACTGTACTCAACTCTCTTCAGCATTTTTCTTCACCTAGATATTATTGCCTTGTGCAGCCACCCCAAGGTGACTGTTATCACTTAATTAAATCCTTGCACGCTGGGAAGAAAAAACAACATTGTTCGTTCATAACCCCAAGGAGGTGTATTTTTTTTCTTTAAGCCACTAAGCTTTTCCCTGTTTTATTAACTTATTCCTGGCTACAGCGAGACGTACTTTGTTGATGAGCAAAAGGTTGTATTAGCTTTTTATTTTCTGGGTAAACTTATCTTTTCTCTGGGAAAAAACTGTGGGCATTACAACAAAGAAGAAAAATGAGATCTCTCCAAACCCTGCAATTCTAGTAAAGGTCTGTGTAAACATCAAGCTAGTAAAGAGAAACAGGGGAGTAGCAGGAAGGAAATGAGAAAATAAAATGCAAACATAAAATTGGAACAAGACGAAAAAATAAGATGACGTGTGTATACACAGAGAAACTACTGCAGTGCTAAGGGAAAATTGGCATAAGAAATAGTATTTCTGAAGAGAAAAATATATCAGAGCTCTTTATGTGACTGTCTAGGGCAGCATCTTTTTATTAGCCTCTTGGTTAATGTCCTGTCTCTGTCTATTGATTTTAGACTACATAACACTGTACTCCTGCTTTTACCTTTGCGTTTTCTTTCCCATAGTGCATAATCCTACTTGAAAACTGTAAGGGGAAATATTGTGGATGAGCCAATCATTGAATATGTGAGACCTGTGATTTGCTTTTAAGTTGTTTTAAGCACAGTACTTCATATGAGAAAGTTCACTTGAAGTAGTGAGTTGCTGGAATATGTATGATGGTTTAGCTGCCTTTTTGCTTGTTTCTAGTCCATTAAATGTAGGACCAGAAAATAGGTTTATCTGCTCTAAAATTGGGGCTCAAGCAACCATATGTATTTGTTCATGATGCTAAATCATTTTGCCACCTGCTGTGTTCAACAAGCATTTACAAATAGTAAATGTGATTTGAAGCTGTAATATTTGCAAGAGCAGTTTGTGATATCATTTGTACAAGAAGCATAGCATTTTAGTGTGTAATAGGAAAGAGCTTTTAAGAAGTTGGATAATTGTGATTTTTTTTTAAATTAATTAATTATGTATAGACTATAATTATTGTAGATCAGAAACAGTAATATAAGTTTGTACGTGAAGCACAAAATATTGATAGATTTGTACGGCTTTGCTCCAAATCCAGGATATCTGTAGTTTGTATCAGTAGTTACTCTCTGGAAATTCTCTGTGCATGATAAAATTGCACCCTCGGTTCTGGGATTTCTTTTTGTTCTGTGCTTTTCTGTAGCTTTCTGGATCAAATAATTAATTTTACAATGTTTATACATCTTAAATGTCTGTCGTTCATAGTAATAACAAAAATCTTTCAGTTGAACTTCACAGATTCATGGAAATGCTTCTCACCTCTGTGCAAGGGTTCTGCCATCCACAGTGATTTCAACCTATATTCTGGTTTTTATCTAATCTATTTTAACTTTGAGACCTGTAGACTATCTATAGATCTATCTGCACATCTTATTGAATATATTGCAAAGGTATCTGAAGCCTCTTTTATTCAGAGTAATGGCAATATATTGAAAATCTGTCAGCTATCAAGATTTTAGGCTAGGTTTAGTTTCAGATTAGTGTTAAAGAGTGATTTAGTAAACACTAATTCTGCACTGAATTAAGCTTTGGTGTCAAAAGGGTGAGATTTCCCTTTTGAAAGAGATAGTTTTGGCATCAGTAAAGCTTTTTTAGGAGTTGGCTGCAGGAAGAATTTGACATGTAAATTTGGGACACTAATTTCAAATATCTTTAATATGTATATGCTTTCCAAAACTGGTTTTGTCAGATTTTTTTTCGTGTTCATTCCTAATTGGAAATTCTGGTTCTAGAGTTGTAATATTAGAAGACTTTTCATTAATAATTTTAATACTAGTTTGTTATATCGGTGGGTGGCATACTAACTTCATTGAAGGATTAAGAAATTACACAGGAAGATAGTGGGGGGAAATTTTATTTCGACAATGTTTAGCTAGAAATATATGGCAAGATCTATCGCAGTTTCAAACGAGGCTTCTTTAAAGTTTCATATGTCATTAGTGTCCATATTTCAGGGTCAAAAAGCATTCTGAATTTCTAAGCACACTGTGTTTATTTTATTTTCCATTAAAATTGTAATTTAGAAATAAAAACCAGCTATTCTTAAGTACTATAGGAAATCACCTCTAGCAAGCTGAATGCAATCCTGCTACGGACAGTAGCTAGGTTGAAAAAACAGTTTGTATTTTAAACCATAGTCAGAACTCAGTATTTTCAAATGTAGAAAACATTTGGTTATATTTCTGTTGCAGTTATCTTGTGTGTATATGCTTCTGCTCTTTCCCATCTGGTTTCAAACCAGAATCAGAGAAGGACTGATAAAACACAATTTCTTTTTCACGATAGTGACTGAAAACAGATTGAAGAAATTCAGATAAGTGTCGTAACTCATTAAAGCATGACCACTTAAATTTATTTATTTTAAGTCGGAGGGGTTGCTGCCAATTAAAATGGCAAATTTACATGCAGAAGTCTATCTATACTGCTTTCTGTGTGGTGTGTCAGGCATCATGTTCATTTGGGCATGGTAATGGAACAAAATCTGAGCTGCAAAGACATTCACACAGCAGCATAAAAAACACTGGCATTACTGTTTGAGAGGACAAGGGGTAATAGATTTAAACTAAAAGAGTATAAATTCAGAGTACATATGAGGAAGAAATTTTTTATTATGTGGGTGGTGAAACACTGGCAGAGGTTGCCCAAAGAGGTGGTGGATGCCCCATCCCTGAAAACATTCGGTGTCGGGTTGGATGGAGCTCTAAGCAACCTTATCTAGTTGAAGATGTTCCTGCTCATTGTAGGGGGGTTGGAACTAGGTGACCTTTAAAGGTCCCTTCCAACCCAAACCATTCCATGATTCTATGATTCCATTTGATTTTGGTTCATTGTAGTTTTCCAGTCATTTAAGGAAAGGGGAAAAGATGGAGAAAAAATTAAGCTACTGGGACAAATAAAAGTATGTTTGAGGAAATTGTGGTTTGTATTTTTTTTATATATATAAAAATGTTGACGTTAAACTTTGACTAGAATTTCTTTCACTGATGCAATTCAAGTAAGATGTGAAATTACACTGCATTAAGGAGAAGAGACATTGTCAAAATGCAACATTACA
>WEIV01011909.1:0-16730 GCA_013390005.1 Calyptomena viridis
AAGTTATAGTGAAGCTTCGTGGTCAGTCAGCACGAGTTTTATGTTTTCTGGTACAAAAATGTAGCAGGTCAGAAACTGCAAGACAGCAGCAAATGAGAAGTCAACAAAAGTATGAGATAATAGAAGAAAAGCACAAGTAATACAGGAAGCAATTTATTTGAAAGATAAGTGAGATTTGTAAGAGCTGTTCTGTTAATTGCTTCTAAAGAAGCAAGATGTGAACCTGAAAATAAATGCACTGTTTGCATCTGTACGTGAACTGCCACTCTGTTAACTATGACTGGCACATTTACTACTGTTATAGCTGTACTACTTATGGGTAGTTTTGAGTAGGATGGATAATAAAAAATATTTAATGAGTTTGTAAATATGACCAGTATTAGAACAGCTTTATTCTTTCCAAATGGTTTTAATAGAGGAATAATGTGGTATGTCCTAAATACTGTTATACTTCGGTATATTCAGTATTCAGTACTTCTGAAATGTCATATAATAAGCTACAGATGAAGAATTTGCTTCTCATAATGTGGAATATTTCTGTGACTCGTGTGGTCACTGACACTGAAGCCATAAATTGCTCTGGTTTAGGCAATTTGAAAGCAGAATAGCTGACTTCCCAGATCAGATTGAAGTGGTCATTAGGGTAAAAATGTGATCCCACTGTGTTTCCCAATATAAAAGTGTAAATATACCCCAAATATTAAATGAGAAAATCCTCATTTACATAATCAAAATTATATAACACCATGGTTTTATGAAGCAATTAGAACTGGAATTAAACTTGTTCGTATGTGTTGACTGTTTGTTGTGCAGCATTAATGTGTTTGAGCTGATCCATGAGTAACTTTCCAGGTGAATAAATCCAATAGCCCCAGATAAAACTGCTGCAGTGTTTTATCTTTGGACTCAGCATACAGCCATAGCTCATCAACACTGTGGATGTAAATACTTGCAACCATCTCACCATTCCTAGCAGTGGAGCTGATCAGCCAGTTGTATGGGACCAGAACTTCTCAGAGAAATAAATCCTCCATTATAAGTAGAACATTTCTTACCATGATCACCTTTCTCATTTCATGCACTTCATCAGTTTTTCTCTTCTATTTTAAAATATAAACGTCTCCTCTGATGTTATCTTAAGGATTTTTAAGTTAACTGTCTTCATTATTTCCTGTTGAGCTTAGTGCATGTTACATTTCATGGTTTTTCTCTGCAGATGACCCTCATGTACAGTACTCTGCAGTGAGCAGCTTTGTGTTCCTTCGTTTCTTTGCTGTAGCCGTAGTCTCACCTCATACTTTTCATTTACGACCTCACCATCCAGTAAGTTGTGTGAAGCTTTGTTCTGTTTTATTCATACTGTCAGATCTGTTGGTGTGGGAAGGCATAAGTTGCTTTCAGTGGGTCTGTAACTGGGAAATAAGATGACTAAATGTCTCTAGGTTCAGTTTCCAAGGGAAATAAGACATTTGCAGCTCTTCAAGCGTCAGATTTTTTGGGTTTTATGGGGCGTCTCTAAGGAAGTGGAAGAACTGTTAATACTAAAGATGCTGTGCCTTTTTTGGGAATGTGCTTCTTGGTTGAAAGAGCAGCATGACTGAGGGTCCTTTAAGGTATAGGTCTAAACTGCCTCAGTTCTTTCTGCTGAGAAAGTTCAATATCCAGATGTCACTTTCACACTTATTTCCATTTGTGTCTCAAGCAGAGGTTGTAGATAATAGTAATTGGTGGGCATATTTATTCTGGACTGCACGAGTTGCAGTGGGTTGCCAAATTTTCTATTTTTGATTGTCAAGCAGATACACATTACAAAAAAACTTTAGAAGAAAGTTTAGAAAATTTAGAAATATGGAGATGAAAAAAACTGAAATATTTCACATGAAATACTGAATACGTATGAAATCTGCTGCTCCAAAGGTTATTTATTTAATTAACTTTATCTATTTACATCTGCCATACTTTCAAAAGAAAAAAATATACTTACTCCTGTTCACTCATTTGACATTATACAGTTTGTTGAGTAAAAAAAATTACCAGATTTTAACACTAGAGGATTAAGTATTTTAAAAGGAACAGCAAAGCCCCTTTCAGGGGCTGTGTTTGTAATCCTGTACTAAAATGCAAGCAGTGAGGTAGCAAACAAGTTAAGTAAAAGCCTTAAAGACAACATTTTAGATTAGTTTTTTATTATGAAAATTTATACCATTTGTCCAGCAATAGTAGATGATGTTTGTTGTTCAGAATTTTGTTAGTTGTGTAGTAATGATTACAGGATTTGAGAGTTTGAGATGTTTTATAGGTAAAAATACTTTTCAAGTATTAATATTAAATTCTAGTGAAAGTAAAGTATTAAGCACTGTGCAGTAATTTATAAACTGTATAATACTTCATATGCAGTTTTTTCTCTTGGGAAAAAGGAAAGGAATGAAGATGTATCAGATTTACTGCGTTGTGTAATACAACAAGTTTTGTGCCATTTGCATTTTTAAATCAGTTTTACCTGGAATTGTGAAAAAACGCGACTTCTGAATTTTGTTTCTTTGTTTTAGGATGCACAGACTTCTAGAACATTAACTCTCATATCAAAAGCCATCCAGACTTTGGGGAGTTGGGGATGTTTGACCAAAAGCAAACTTGTAAGGCTCCTAAAATTCTTTCTCATTTCATAGACATGATGAATATTGTGTGAAAGTTTATTTATGTCAATATACCTTTTCTTTCAGTCAAGTTTCAAGGAGACATTTATGTGTGAGTTTTTCAAAACATTTCAAGAAGAAAAATTTACTGAATCTGTTAAAAAGGTACTGTACAGCTATTTTTTTTAATTGTTGGTGTATTTGATTTATTATTGGAAGGTCGTGTTTTTGTTCAGATTTCTCCTAGAGAGAAAAAGAGAAGTTGTGGTCTGTTTCAGACTTAACCAGAACATACAACAGCAAAATCAATACCACAAGTACACAGAAGTTATTCATAGTGAACTAAGCTAATTTAGTTTAAAAAATAAAGTATACCTTTTTTGAAACAGACTTTATTGGATGTGCTGTTTAGGAACTAATTAAACAAAGCTTGTGTGGCTCCTGGGCATCCCTTGTTACATTATTCCAAGTCTCATGCAACAGATGAAAATATACTGCAAAAGTAATTGTTCTGTTCCAGAAGAAAGTGTACCTGTATATTTTCAAAATAGCTTTTGGGGTTTTTGTGTTTCTAAGTAGTATGTGTTCCCTGTGCTTTTTTCCTTAAGTTCCTAGATGATGTTTCCTCTACAGAAAGTAAAGAGCCCAGTGGTCTGAGTGAGCCAGTGCACCTAAAAGAAGGGTAAATACATTTTGAATCTGTTTTGTGTGTGACAGAATTGACTTGACTGTATTTTCATTAATGTCAACATCAGAATAATGCTTACTAAAATGTTGATATGCTGTAGAAACTATGATATTTGTAATTTAAGAGTAAGATTGTGTGAGATTGTTAGCTTGCAGAATTAGTTTAAAAGACCAGCTGTAAACTTTAATAACTCATCTTTTAAATACTTTTGGGGGAAAAAGTAATTAAAAGCAGCTTAAAACCTATTAAAGATTGACTGCATTACTGTCACAACTCACAATGTGTTCTGTGATGGTTTATTGAGGGTTGTGAAAGTGTATTTTAAAAGAATGTGTTAATTTAATTTAGGATTACTCTGCATACTGTTTAAGCCCAGCCAGCTAAATGTTCCTTTAACGTAGGAGAAAAAATTACCCTGTAATTGAAATACTTAACAATAAATAATAGAATGCTGTTATAAAAATGGAGATGAAAGTCACTCTTCTTAAGAAATGAACTGCCTTTTTCTTGGTGTTGACCAAGAATAATTGATGAATTAATTAAAAAAATATTCATGGGGAAGCAGATTTATAGAAAGTAAAGATTCTTCTGCAAAACAGGCATCCAGATTTCAAACAAGGAAGAAATGTGTCTCTTACTAATTTACTGGATAGGAATGAAGGAGGAAATTGTACTGGATCAACACTTTAGTTATAGTATTGCAAGTTGATGGATGTTGCTCAAAACCAAAAAAAAGTGTTCAGTGAGTACACTTAAAGTGTACTGAATGCAGTTTGTCTCTACCCTTGCTCTTGAGTCACGTTCAGTGTAATTTTATTTATATTCAGTTTCTGATCCAGGTAAGGCCAAGTACAGTCATAGGCAGAAAGTGGCAGGAAAGAGATTATCTTCTAGTTGGATACACCTTTCTCCCTTTTGTGAAAATTTTGAATTGTGAATGTGAATAAGGCAGTATTCCCTACAAACACGAGTTTGGATTGTGTGTTCTTCACACTCTTTTCCTGGTTTTGGAACCCTGTACACGATCACCATCCTGGGAGATAATCTGGAGGACTTGTTTTGAACAACTAATAGATTTTTATTTTTAATGTACAATGAAGTAGATCTTTGTTGCTGCAGGATGAATAATGACTCACTAAATGGTTTTGAAAGCTCTTCAGAAGACTAATGATTGTATTTAATTTGATTCTGTCTTTACAGAGAAATGTACAAAAGAGCTCAGGGAAGGACTCGGATTGGTAAAAAGAATTTCAAGAAGAGGTGGTTTTGTCTAACAAGTAGAGAATTCACATACCATAAACAGCAAGGTCACTATGTTTATTTTACAGTTATTTTTAATTTTCAGTATTTTCTAAGTGTTTGCATCTAATTTGTGCTTTTAAAAATACATAATTTTTTTCTTTCCTAAAATGCCTGTGATGTATTAGTTACCTTTGTCTTGATTAATAAATGCTTCTGTCTGATTCATGTCTATTTTCTCTATAATAAAAATGCATATTTTGAGAGCTTGAACTGCAATATCAGCACACTGAAGTTATGAAAGGGTTCTTGAAGATTGCTTCACTCTTCTGTTTACAATTTTTTACAGATAAAGAACCAATTTTTACTATTCCAATCAAAAACATCCTTGCAGTGGAGAAACTTGATGAGAGCTCCTTCAATAAGAAAAATGTGAGTCAAAATATTTTTTATATATAATTCTTGATATTTTTATATAAAGGTTATAATTAACTTACAGAGTTAATGAAACCTCATTACTATACACTTCAGCAAAAAGTCTTATTTATGGATCAGGAATAAAAAGCTGTATGCAGTATTTCCAAGTACTCTGAATATGAAACTTAACCTGGACATTTAGATATCTGCAGCAATGTTTCTGACTGATTTTGACTTCTGCCCCCCTTACCAAATTTCTGTAATGAAGGCTGAAACTACATGACCTTATTACAAAGCCCTTTTGATAATATTATGTTCTACTAGAAATGTAGTATTATGAAACTTGCATTTATTCCTTTCAATGAGATCTTCCACAATACCTTCAGTCGTCTGTGCTCACAGTTTCATTCTGGTCCTGTATCAGTTATTTCTGTTGTTACTTCAATCCAAAACTCTGGGACAGGGATAAAAGTACAGCTGTTTCTAAGGCTGAGGGTGGCTAAAGGAGACTTCTGGGAATCTTCTGTCGCTCTCAGGTTAGGAAGCATCAAAGTCATCTGGGGTCAAGCTTAAAGATAAGCTAAAGGAAAAGACAGAAAATACATCACGTTCTAATTCTTCAAGGATACTCTTTTGGATGAGAAAATGGTGTAGGTGGAACACAGGGAGCTCTTTGGGTTTGGTTTTTCTCCTGAGAAGGTCTGTGTAGTTCGAAGAATTCTCCCTTTCTGTCTTAATTTGACTTTCTTGAATTGCCTGAGCTTTGAAATCTCTTCCAGCATATTCAGGGCTGCTCAGTAACTGGGCAGAATAACCTTGTGTTTGTTCTACAGATGTTTCAAGTACTTCATGGAGAAAAGCCACTCTATATCCAAGCCAATAACTGTGTAGAAGCAAGTGAGTGGATAGAGGCTCTTTGCCGGGTAACAAGGTGCAACCAGAAGAGGCTGAGCTTTTACCACCCCTCTGCTTTTCTGAATGGGAACTGGCTTTGCTGCAAGGCTACCACAGAGAACACCGTGGGCTGTGCTCGGTGCACTGCGTGAGTTGCCTCTCAGATGGTTTTGTAGGAAATGTGTGATTCACTATACGACTTGAAAACATGAAAGCAAGGCTTTCCCTGTCTGCTTTAGCAAGTCATACTGCTAGAAATATGCCTTAGTGGTAAGGCACAAAGTACTTGGATTTCAGTAAGTCTGTTTGTCAGCCACTGGATGAAATGAAGGTAACCAATTCAGTGTGTAAATCACAAATATCTAATGGTTGATTTCTTTTCCTGCAGAATAATAGATTTAATTCAGATGCCAAGCTGAACACAGAAAGAGGACACACCTGGAACATCTATATTAAATAATATTAAATATTAATATTAAATAATTAAAATACCTTGCTGCAGAGAGCTCAGCCTGGAAGTCTTCTCTCCCTAATGATCTTGCCTTGTTTTATACAGTCACTTTTTTATTCGAACCTCACGTATTTTAAAACAGTGCACTAAGAAAATTGGGTAAAGAATCTTGGGTATAGGTTCTGAGAAATCATTTGGGTTTTGTAGTTCTGTCAGAAAAATGAATAACATAATGCTTTACTGCTTTTCTGTAAGCTGCTGGTTTCTGAAAACAAACAAATGCTCTGATTTTTTTAAAAAAATAAATTTATCCTTAACTGGATAGGTTGCATAAATTGCAGACTATGTTTTATGAAGCAGTCTGTGAGTGATAAACATTAAAAGGCTACATATATTGAAAGAGAATCAGTTCTTACTTGCTTTCAAGAATTACTTATATTGACTACCTCTCTCTTTGTTCACCTTTTAGAGATGTTCCTGCTGATACACAAATTGAGATTGATGGAGACAGAGAGACAGAAAGAATTTACTCACTTTTCACCATCAACAGGTCTAAACTACAGAAGTTGGAAGGTACTCAAATGATAATTCAGAAGGATTATACTGATATAATTCGGCTCTAATTCTTTAGTCCTATGACATCATTTTGATGTATTAGTAATTTATCTGAAAATAATAGAGAGCAGAGGAAGAGATTGTATTGTTGTCCTTGTCCACTGGTATCTGATGTTCTTCAGTCATTTCTTTACAGTGGATATTGGGCCTGTGCATTGTTCAAATTGAATTTCCATATATGTAATATCTTTAATAGTTTAAACAGAGAGACCAGAACTATTGCAGGTTGATCTTCTGTCTTTGTCTCTTTCCTGATCATGTGGTGAATTCTGTTGAACATGGTCGAGTTGCAAGAAAGCACTGAACTTGTATTAATGTGAAGAGAGCTGGATGCTCAAGATGCTGAACACAACTAACAGAATAAGCTGCAGAACTGGAAATACATGTAGTTGATACTTTCTCCTGCTTTTGTCTTAATCCATTTTATGTGTAAGCCAGAGTAATGTGACATTTCAGAATCTTGGAGTTACCATTTACGTTACGAGTTAGATGTGTTTGCTAATTGTTGAAATTCTAATTGGGATGATTGTGGTCGTTTTTGTAGAGGCTTGTGGAAGTATAGCAGTCTACCAAGGACCACGGAAAGAGCCAGATGATTATTCTAACTTCACAATTGAAGATTCTGTAGCAACTTTTCATACACTTAAGCAGATAATAGATACGGTAGAAAAGCTGAACGAATCGCATGAAAAATACCAAAAGAAGAGATCATCTAGTGCTAAATATGGTAGTGAGTAAGTATCTTATGTAATTCTGACATAGATAAATGTGTATTTTGAAAAAAATAAATCATTCAACCAAGTCAGGCTTGTTGAGGTACAGATAATGAAGACAAAGGTAGAGTTAGACAAGGAGAAAATAAGAGTTAGACATGGAGAAAATAAGGTACACAGCTGGTAGTGGTGCAGCTTTTTACCCATTGTTAAAAGATACAGGTTCTTCTGGTGTGAGATCCATCTGTGCTCGTGTTGAGATTCCTGTAGATGGGTGCAGTGATGGTTGTTTCCTTGCAACTTAAATTTTGTGTGCACTCCAGATGTTATGCCTAACTTTATTCCTGCCTTCTAATGTCATTTTTTTCAAAATTTTGAGTAAGAAGTAATGGAAATATCAAATTACATGAAACTGTAAAAATTACACTGCAGAAACATCTCTTTCAGGCAGTATGTTTACTATTTGTATATTGCCATACTCGATGATAAATAGTATTTCTTGTGAAGTTAAAAAAAAACCAACCCTGTTCTTTGGAATGTACTGTTGTTCCAGAGCACATTCTTTGATTGCTTCAGTCCTGGTTTATATCTGTGCAAAACCACTGGCAAGTTTTCAGATTTCTCTTTGTATCAATAACGATGGATTCACTTAGGAAGAAAATGCCAAAGCTCAAACCCTACTTGGGTTTGTTTCCATTAGTGTTTGACCCAAGTTGTTTAGAAAACTTGGTTGATTTAGAGGTCTTAAGTAAATGAGGTTTTAGCAAATCATGGAATTTCACAATTAACTTTTTTTAAAATAAATTAAAATTGTATGGTGACAACTAGAAAGAAAATGTTAACCTTAAAAATATTTATATATGATTTTTTTTTCCCCCCCCAGAGAAAATCCAATTGTTGGAAAAGTTTCCTAACCAGAACAAACTGGCAGACTTGGATGAAAAAAGAAACTGGAAATGTTCTGGAGTGTTTTTGGGTTTTGTTTCTTTTGTTGTTTGTTTTCTTTTTTTTTAATTCATTATATGCCTTTTTTTGAAGTATTTAAGAATGAACATAAATGCTAGTTGTGTTGACAATCTATTTAATATTTAATAGAAAAATATCTTCTTGGAAATCTGGTCTTCAAGGTTTATTCTCATTTTGCTGAAGAACTTGAATTTCCAGGTTCTTGAAGTAACAGGTGTGAATAAATCTAAATGTTGTTTTGCCATTCTTGTCTTATTGGAAAGAACTTTCTAAACAAATAAGCTTTTTAATGGAAGAAAATCCACACTGCATTTGTTGGTTGGATTACATCTCTCAGTACATACACTGCAAACTTACATGAGTTTACCATGAGTGCCTGCCCTGCTGATATGGATCTTGAAATAAAAATCCCAAGATATTATGACATGGAAAAGATCTGAAGCCTCACACTTGATACATTTGACTTTTTTTTTTTGCTTGTATTAGGTGTTGTCAGGACTTGATTTATGTGCAGTTGAAGTTTTACAAAATCATGCAGTATGCTGCAAGGAATCTGGACAGCAGATACCAGTGTTAGTTATGTTATTAAATACTAAAGAAGAAATCAGGGAACTTACATTGTACCTCTTGTTTACATTTGGGGTGAGTAATATATGGAGTGACATTAGACCACTATCTATTTTCTTTAGCATTTTTTAAGGTACATATTTTTTCTTAATCTGAAAAGAAATGCAGGGTAGAAACATTCTTTTTAAATAGGTTTGCCTACAGATAGAAAAATTTAAATGTGAACAGATTGTGGTTAAGTACTGAAAAATTAACATCATCCCATGTATGATTTATTTCTTGTTTTTATAAAAAGTAATAACTACGTCCAGCTCAACTTTTGACTACAAATCTAATAAATAATCTCTATTATAATCACTCAAAGCACTTTAGATATCTGGACTATCCCAGATTATTTTTAGATACTTTGTAGTATCTGCTTGTTACGATCAGTTGAATGATCAACATTATTTTGTCTTTAAGCAATGCTTCAGTGAATATTTTTGTATCTTTAGTTACATGGATTCGTATTTGCCACTTAACACAATTTTAAACTGGCATTCCTGACTTTAGTAAGATTAATTTTTGCTCACTTCAGCTGAGAAGTTAGGTTTATGCTGAGAAAATGTATATGTATATAACCAGGAAGAAGCAAAGGTATTACTGTGGCAACTTTGCTTCATCAGTATTAAATACAATGGTACTCCTTGGAATATTATTTTTAATAAAAGTTATATGTGGTACTTTTATTTTTGGAGTATTTTCTGTGGGATATTTTGTTGTTTTGCTGGGGGGTTTTTAGTTTTTGGGGTTTTTTTTGTTTTTCCAATCATGATTTGGCCAAATTAATTAGAAATGTAACTTAAAATAGAAATCCACAATGCTTGAAACAGTAAGCTCTTTAAATTGCCATACATTTATTATACTGTTGTAGGGAGGCTTTCTGTAATAGAAGCAAGGTGGCAAGATGGGATTGAAATCTCTTTTGAAATGAATGTAACTTGTTAGAATGACTATTTGGTTTAATACCAAGTTATTTTAGAATATCCAGGTTTCAGTACTAGTATCTGCAACATCACAATCATTTAATCACCTCAGCTGTTTTTGCCTTTTCCTTTTTTACACATTAGGTGTGTTTGAAGGGACTTCTATTTGCCAGTTAAAACAACAGTTAAAAGTGAGGGAGAATACAGTAATGCCAAGAAATGTGTTTTGCCAAGGCAAAGATTAATTGCCATTAATCAAAAGCTGCCATTAAACAAAGTTGAATGTGGCTGAATGTCTGAGCTAGGTTTGGTTGTATATGGATTGACCCTGTGGCAAATTGTCTGTTCCTTGGAGCCATTTTCTCTTGCTTTCAAAGGCAAATTTATGAAAAATTGAGTTGTATACTCTTGCAACATTGTTTTTTTTTAATATGCACTTTTTTTTTGCTTTGGTACTGGAATATTGAGATAAAAAAACAAAGGCCATTGAATATTTGTGAACATTTAAGGTTTGATTTCTCATTTTGTAATGTTTAAAAATGCAGTAGATGTTCTAGAATTTAATTAGATACAAGTAGGACGATTAATAATAAAAGTTGCCTTCATTTTGATTAGTCTAGAAAGGTGATGTTACTCAGTAATTAGTTCTGTTAGGATTGTAAAATTTTAATTTTTATTATGATGATGTATTGTTGAATGTATTTTTATTTAAATTTTATTTTCTTATCAAGACATTAAAATGTTTTGTAACATTTCTTGAGAATAACTCAGAAATAAATTACAACAAACCCTGGATACACTGCGTGTTTATTGTGAGCCCTGGCTGTTTCAAATGTTAGCATTTACCTCAAGACTGAATGAATAGGGGGTTACATACAGGACTTGGGTATAAAGAGAAACATATTTGACAGGTGGGGAAAAAACCTTTTTTCAGTGCTTTATATTTTTTTTGTGTAATCTGGGCACTCTTTTGTCACCTGCTCTCCCCTCCTATGCTGATGGGCGTTTTTTTTTAAGGTAATTTTGTACAAGAAGGTTTTAATGTATTGAGATGTTTTGTTTCCTTGTGCAGAGAACTGACCTGTTGTCCTTTGTTGCTGGTCTGGAAGCTTCTGTGAGGAGTTACAGTGCAAACCTTCCAGCCATTTTGGAATTAATTTTGAGTAGTCTGAGGTAAGCTGTATTAAGGCCCAGTATGAGAGGTCACTACATTCATTTAGCAGAGATGAGAAAGCAGAGGAGTTCAAATATAAAATTGGAAGTACAGGAGGAATTTTTTTCTGTGAACATTAAAAAAAGTATATTGTAAGGATTCTGTGATGGTTATAGCAGAGTGATCTTTTGACTTCTAGTATGCTGCCTTCTCTCACCTTTGCTTCTAACCCAGCTGTTTTACCCCAGTATTAGACCAAACTTGGTGCAGATTATGGGCACAACAACAGAACAATGTAACTAGGCTTTCAGTTTTCAATTCAGAATGCAGTTCTGTTCTCAAACAGATAACCTGAGTTAAAATAGGCATAATTTCGTCTTCATGAGTTTTTTAAATTCATAAATGGAGTGTGAGACAGGCATCTAACTTGAAAATCAACACCGTTCAGGGGGAATAGTAATAGCTGAGTTTTACTCCCGAGTGAAACAATTAGCAAACAAAATGTAGTGTAGAATTTCACAAAGCACTTGGGTGTCTTTGTGTCATTGCCTTTAAATCCCTGCTGCAGAGGAGGGATGGATGAGCCTGGGTGTTGTATGAGGAATGGAGAAGTTCCAAGGACTTAAACTTCATTAAAGCAGCTCAGCAAAGTCGGGACCTATTTAGTGTCTTATGACACAGGGTTTCCCATGAAAGGTTCCCATGCAGAGGTCATTAATTATATAACTCTATAAAAAGACTGACAAGGATTTCCCTTCCATGTATTACATGCCATGAATATTGATTTGTTTCATTTAACGAGTAAAGCACAATGCATTTAACAATCTGAACTACTGGTTCTTCTCTGTCTCTGAGCTCATTCCTGGACTTCTATGAAGTTCATGCAAAGTCACATAAATATATGGGAGTAGAGGGAAAGTGCTGGGTATGATCTTTTTTAACTCCATTTGCTAATCTGGGTAGCAATATATTTCTGTGATTTCTTCACTCCAGTCTCCCTTCCAGTGAGATCTCCCCAGTATAAATGTATGCAGTTTATTCCACAAATGCAGTAGAGACTTAGATCATGTAGAGTGGTTTCTTTTGTATTTCTGCACGCCTGCTTCAAGCTTCTGTTTCACATTGAAGTCTGTTCTCCATTTTGGCAATTGCATCTGACAGCACAGTAAAACCTTAAGAACTACAGGTGTGTCTGTCCCAGGTGGTAGTTACTGTGCTGATAAAGTGCTATTTGCTGTGCTGTGTTGCTCTATTGCAGCCCCACTGTGCCCTGGCTCAGCTCAAACCACACAGTAGTAATTAGTGCTGGCCATTAATAGTCCTGTGTAGCATATCCTTATTGGTTAAATGGCACAGAGAGACTTAGATCATGTAGAGTTTAAGGAATAGTTTGGGCAGAGAACTATGCTTGAATTATTTTCATTGGCAGATAGATTGACACAGTCCTCAAGTGTTTTGATATATGTTAGTCTATTGACAGAACAAACAGTAAGTGGGATAATACAGTCCAGCACATGCATTAGTTGGCCAAGATACACATGTACTTACATAACTGTTCTTTGCATTATCATAAAACTGACATTTTCATAACAGTTTTGTTTTTAATAAAAATAGTTTTCAATTCTATGTTTTGGAGTAAATGAACTGCAGAAAGAAAAACAAAACCCAACAAAAATCTCAAAGTTGTAAGAGGAGAGAAGAAAGGAACAAAATCAGGTTATTTTCAGACATCTCCATTCTCAAAAGATTCATGAAGATCTGTGAAAGACATTGTACATGTACTGGGCAATATTCAGCATTTAGAAAGGTGTATGGAGAATGAAAGTGTTCCTACAAGGTGAAGATGCATCTGTATAGTAATTTGAAATTAAAGCAGGGGTAAGAAAAGAACACTGTTGTGGGAGATGTGTAAGTTGGGTGTCAAACACTTGGAACTTTGAGTATTTTTTGACATGGACACAATCAGAATCCAGGATCAATCCTTGACGAATTACACTGCATCCTGACTGTGAAATTATCACAGTAAAGTAATTGATTAGAAATGGTGTAATAGCAAACAGTATTTCACATTTGGATACCAACTGTTACGATCATTCACAGGTGACAAGTTGCTTTTTTTCCATTCTACAGCACACAACTGGTTGGGCTGTTTTCAATCTTGATGGGCTGAAAGGAACTTGGTTCAAGTTCTCATATTTAGATACCCAATTTGGAACGTTTTCAGTAATGTGTGAATGAGAGGAGAAAATGCCCAGTCTGAAATAATGTTTTTTTATTTACAGTTAAACAGTGACTACACAGAGAAAACTCACTGAAAGAGCTGTCATGGTTTGTGCCACTTTGCCATTGCAACCTCCTTAATGTCATGTGTGCCTGTGGGGAACAGAGGAATTCTAGACTGGCAAAACTATTTCTTCAAAATGGCTTGAGATTTTTTTATACAGCAGGTGATAAAATAGCCAAGAAAATAATTATTAATTGGGAAACTATTATTTCCATAAATCAGTATAGCAGACTGTACCTGTACAGTATCATATTTGTGCATGATACAGGTACAGGTACCTGTATCTTATTTGCTCTACAACTTTAACTGCTAATCTAAGTGTGGTTTATATTTGAATTTGCAAAGTGTACAGCATATGTGTGATGCTTTGATAGCACCCAAACATCATTATAATCTGTGTCATAGTTTGCTCTTAGAACTGGAGAATTGCATTAGTTTGCAATGTAATCCCTGCTAAGAAAATTAGGCATAGAAAGGCAAATTGTGTAAACTAAAAAAAAAAAAAAAGTTTTTTTTCTTTAAAAATCTCTGTTTAGAGGCAGTTGACATTTTACATAGCAGAAACTAAACATGCTTAAATTTCAAATTTTTTTTTTTTTTACTTTAGGAACATATATTCAAATTCTGAACGTACATTCAAATTCTAAACATCCATGCAAAAGGTATAAAAAGACCTTATTCACATGTTGCTTAATAGTGTTCCACGAAATTATAGGTTCTTCTGAACTGATGGTTGATTAATGTAGAAACATAAAATCTTTAAGATCAATATAATTTTTATTTTTCACTTTATTACCAAAGGACAGATTTTTGTGGCCAAGGTGCACTATGTGCAAGCCACTTTGAGGTGTGTGGCTTACTCTGTTAACAATCTTAGGAAAGGTGTTGAGAGTTGGAATTCCAGGAGGATTTGGTCATCTCTCCTTAGGGAGTCTGGGTCATGGAGATAAAGCTGGGATTAACTCACACTACAACTGCTCCTAGTACTCTCTGTATGCAGAGGAACATCCTGCATGAGGAATGTCAGTTTTGGTGTCCTGTTGAAACATACACAGTTTTAAAGCATTTTTTAAGTGCACTCAGTCTTGCAGAAAATCTTCTTGTCTTAAAAACATGGGATTACATAAGAAATGGATTTATTTCTATTCATACTTTGTATTACTCTACAGCACTTGCAAAGCTGGATGGATGCACTGTGTACTCCTTTTCTATGCCAGCAATAATTCATTGTGAGGTTGATGCATTCTCGGCATGTTGGACTCTGTCTGCCACACCAGCCAAGTGCTAGAGCATCAAACCAGTGGGAGTTTTAACAATGATTATTCAGCCTCACTGAAGGTAGGAAAAGATACAACTTCAAATACTAAGAGTTCTACAAATGAAGATTCTCTAGCTCCTCAATGTAAAGAAAATCGGGGCTTGATTATAGATAGACATTCATATTATCCAAAATTGCTTCTTCTCAAATTCATTTTAAAATTCACCTTAATTCTGCACATATTGCTTTATTGTTGTTACCACCTATGAGGTGACTTACAGAGAGATAAATTATATTTCTGTTACAAGCAGAACTACATATTTGGTGGAATTATATTTTGAATAGTAAAAGGGGATTAAGAAATGCAATTTCTGTCTCTGCCCTTCCTTTAAAATATCTAATTTTTTACTGTGAACCTTATTTATACCATATTTTTGCTCATCGTTATTCCTGTGCCTTTTTAATCATATGTAACCCAGCTGTGGCACTCAGCAGCAGTTGTTATTGAAGGTAAGTTGGCAAAAACAACTAGTTAGTATTTTGAAACCTCAACTTGGCAGCATTTGTGCTGAGCACAGATAGTAGGGTGTTGGGGCTTTTTAAGTGGCAGTGAGAATAACAATTTCTCAAGTTAGTATCAGCAATCCAGCCTAGTTTTTAAGTCTTAGCACCACAGTCTGATGTAGATCCAGGACTGGAGCAGTGCTAGTACAGGATAGCGAAGATAAGTAATGGTTGCTATGACTTTGCCAATAGTGGGTTAATGAACATTTGTCCTAACTTCAGAGAGAACATTGTATCTTTAATTTGTACATGAAATCAGCATTTAACAAACTTTATGTAGGGTTAGAGAGACAGAGCACTATTTTGGAAAAGTCAACTCTGTATCCTTTTTTGGGGGGTAAAGATTAGTAAATCAAGTTTCTATTTTCAAGTAATGGTGTATATTGTTTAGCTTTGTTCTTCTGCACTCTTTGAAGCTCCACTTTTTATGATGTATGTAGTCGTATATGTAAATACTTTGTTTTTTAATTTATTAAGCCACTTAAAAATTCCCTTTTAGCTTTTTAGTTTTCTAGTGCTTCATAACTCATCTACTTTCCACTGTTTCTTTCGTCCCCTCAGAAATTCAAGCTGATAAACTGGCAAGTAAATTCAGGCTGTTGTACTCCACATTTCAAAGTAGCTGTATTTCACTGATATGTCCCTGATTGCTACCAGACTCGCCTTTCAGTTCCTGGTGACGGCAGACTTTGAGAGGAATCAAAGACAGAATCAATTATATTGGAAAAGACCTCAGGTCAAGTCCAGCCTGTGACACACCACTATGTGAACCAGTGCCGTGTCCAGTTCTCTTAAACACTTCAGGGATGGTGATTCTGCCATCTCCCTGTACAGTCCATTCCAGTGTTTAATCCCCTTTCCCGGGTGGAAATTTCTCCTGCTATCCAACCTAAATCTCCTCTAGCACAGCTTGAGACCATCCCCTTGTCTGTTGCTTGTTTCCTGGGAGAGGAACCTCCTTCAGGGAGTTGTGGAGAGCGACAGGGGCTCCCTGAGCCCCCGCCAGGCTGAGCCCTCAGCTGCTCCTCACAGCAGTGACGCTCCGGTGCCTTCACCAGCTTCGCTGCGCTTCTCTGGACAAGCACCAGAAATGATGAAATAATGAAACGGAGCAATGGAAAACAGAAACGCCGCAGAAATCGAACGTTGACGAAAGCGTGAATTACGCGGCTCTCCTGGAACGCTGAGCCCCGGCAGCCGGTGCCGCAGGAAGCCCTGGCTGGGCGCTGCCGCCCGTTCCTTTAGCGCTCCTTCCCTCCCTGCCTGCCCACGGCTGTCCCGCGGGTCCGGGGCCGCTCCGGCCGCTGATCCCGCCTCTCC
>WEIV01011909.1:17213-65546 GCA_013390005.1 Calyptomena viridis
CCGCACCGGGCCGGGCCGGGCCGCCCTCCCGGCGGGCAGGGCCTGTGCCGAGCCCCCTGCCCTCTCACCGTCCCCTCCTGTGCCACGCCGCCTTCGTCGGGAGGGCCGGTGCTTGTCTGCCGGCAAACCCCGCAAGCACCGAGTTACAGCCGAGCTGAACCAAGTGCTGCGTGTGCGGGGCTGCTGTTTGTGGTCTTCTGTTGGGTTTGGTCTTGCTTTTTGCTTTTTTTTTTTTCCCCCCCTCAAGAAGCAGTTATGGGTGTAGATACAAATTAATCAAATCTGTTAGTCCAGAGGGTCTAAGACTACTCCCTAAGCCTCCTCATTACTGGTGCAGTTTAACACACACAAACGTACTGAGAAATCTGTTGAAAAGTACGGGGTTAACTTACCTAGATTTGAAATTCAGAGAGTCTCTTCGAAAGCTGCCTCATACTTGACAGACATTACTGTTTTTTCTGACATCTTCCGCAAATACGGTATTTATCTTGGTTCTTGGAAAATTGTTTAAGTTTTTCCTCTGCTGTGTTTGTAAATCCAATTTTTACTATTGTGCTGAGTCATTCTAGATATAACTATCCTCTCAGTCGGGCTTGGTACAGTTTGGCAGGACAAATGACCCAAGATTCCCTCCAGAGCACCTTGCTTTCGTAGGTCCAGGAACCATGAACTGCAAATCTAATTGGTTTAGCAGAAATGAGACAAAATATGCAATGCTGTCATTTCTCATATACGTTTTTACTGAGAACCTTCTGTGGAACAGAAGAGGCAAAAGGGTATTTGAGAGAAAAAAATATCCATCAAAAACTGAAGTGATGAGAGATTCACCTTTTATAATAAGCATATTAGTCTTTTATATTGTAAACAGAGAACACCCTGGAAAAGTGGAATAGGCTTCATTTGCCGTGTAAGCCTTAGTTTTAAAAGTGTACTTATCCCCATTATAGCTAGTCTATTACAGAATGTGATAAAAAAAAGGTCTTATATTAACAAAATGTTTCCCAGAGCAATTATAAAAGTTGAAAAGTTGTATTTTTTCATTACCAGACCAAGGGAGTACTTTTAATCTGAAACTAGCAAAAAAACGTGGTAACCATTTTTTGAGCACAAACCACATTGTTAGAATCTGAAACTTGATCATTACTGCCTTCAGTTCAGCAGTTTTGTGTTGACCCTGCCAGACCCGGTCTGGCTCCTGTAGAGCCACTGTGTCTGCAGAACCCTCAGGTTGGAGGCAGTGCCAGACTTAGACTGGCCCTTGTTGGAAGTTAGTTTGTGTGAGTATTGCAGGGGAAGGAGGTGTTAGCTGGCTCAGTTTTCTACTGCTTTAGCTCCTTGAACCGACGTGGTCAGATGTTGCACGAGGAAAAGCAGCAGAAATGCAGGTGTTGGCAGGGAAGGGCAGGATTGCAGCAGTACTGACTGAGCTTTCCTTACCCTTTCACACTGACACCCTCGGGGTGGGGACACCTGACTTTGGTATGGTGGCAGTGATTCCTGTCCTCAGCTCTCTGTGCTGCTTCTCTGTCTGAAACTGCAAATCCAGGGTTAGATCAGACAGCAGCTTTTATTGTGACTCCTGGTCTGCTGCAGCTTTCTGCCCTGACCCCAAATCAGTGTGCTCCCATGATACAACTTGAAGCAATTTGACTCAATCTTCCCTGCACCCTTTCCTTGACCCTTAACTGCTGTGGAAGTATAAATTGTAGGAACAGACAACAGGAAATTGTTTACTGTTTTAGCTCATTGAGGAAAGGGCAGCTGTTTAGGAGTTCTGTCTTCTTTGTTCTTTGTTACCTGGGAAGAGGAGGAATATCTGGGCAGGTGAATCTAAAACAGAAGTGTTGGCCCTCTCTGGCAGAGAGAGGAAAATACTCAAATCTCAGTTCCTGTAACTCATTACATTTCTGTGTTCCAGGAGAATATGATCCAGCTAGTGACATGTAGGCCATATCCAACCCTTAGGACACTTGTTTGAACTATTTCCTTTTCTTTGGAGGAGATGAGGGTATGTTTGCTCCCATAACTGTTGGAACACTTTCTGCACGATATGTGCAGTGGCAGCCCATGTCAGGGCAAAGGAGAAACATTATGTGTGTGGCACAGTGGGAAGCCTGGAAGTTGTCACTTCTATATCTTACTGACTCCTGGACCTGCCATCCAGTCCTGTAGCCACAGACTGGAGTGCATAAAGATGATTAATATTTTTCATTAGATACTGGTTTGTGTCTATCAATTTATAGTATCAAATTTACTACTGTGCTCCCATGTGTAAGTGACTCTTGTGAAAATTACATGCAGGTATTTGTTAAAGAAAAATACTGTAAGAAGTAATGGGAGGTGGGAGCTGTGGTGAGAGATGTACAGCCTAAAAAATCAAAATTGTGAATGATTTCCTTAAAAGGAAATGCTGACATCTGAAAACCAAAGTCCTGTAATTAGGGTTTGGCTTTGTGCTTGCTCTGGTCTTAATATGCCTGAGTGCCTTGGCACAAATCTGCTGGTTGTTACATCTACAAAATGGAGAAGGCTTTTTTCAGCAAAAGTTATGAAAATACCAAAGCAATGGAAAATAAACAAAACTTGTTGCACAGTTTATAGTCCTTCTGATATCTTTCAGATATGTATTTCATTGTCATTTGCAGAGTTCTAGAACTTAGGGGGGGCTATTTAATGTAAATGGCTGAACTAGACATCAAAACTTGGGATTTTTACCTCTGTAAATTTGTTTTAGAGTTTGTATTTTCCTCTGACATCTTATTCTTAAGATGGAATCCTGAGAATCAAATTGAGTCTTGTTCTTGTTTACTTTTAGATGCCTGTCTTAGATGTCAAGCTGAAAACAAACAAGAAGATTGTGTTGGTATGTAGTGATTTCATTCGCTTGTTTTTCAATTGAAGCTTCTCTCAGTATGGTGCATTTTAAAGTTTGAAGGGAATACTGAGTTTATTAATGCTCAAAAGTAAACTGGTGTTTCATTCCACATTGTGTCATCTTTTTACATTAGTAATACTTTATGCTTTATTTTTGAGCTCTAATAAAATTCATTTTTATAATTGTGCTGTAAAATAAAACCGCTTTGAATTTGAAAAGGTCATAATGTACATTTTTGAAGTGTACACTTTTTCTTCTGAGATGCATGCCAGAAGACAATGGTAATACCAATGAAACTCCTTCTGAAATAAATGTGTGTCTGGGTTACAAAGTGGTAATTTTCCCACTCTTAATTCAGACATAATGGAGGCATGGCTTGTTTGTTCACTTTCATTTTAAAAAGTGGAATCACTAGAGTTTACTATAATTCTGTTTAAACATAAACATACTTTCAGTACCAGTGTATGCAAAATAAAATCTTAATTGTGACATTTAATTTTTAAACAGTGAAAACTGTCTCAAATAGTTTTTTTTTAAACTGTTGAGACAACTTTTAAACCAGTGATAAACCTTTCTATGCCTTTGTGCTTTATGTTTTGAACTATATTGTCTCAAACTTAATCCATTGTTGGGTTTTGATGATTGTTTTAACTAAAATAGGATTTTCCTATTCTAGATATCTTAATTGGCTTGTTAAGTGTCCTATTTAAGATAGAGAGGAAAAAGCTTGATTTACAGCACTCCTTTGATTGATACCCTTGTATTGTTGTGAGGAAAACGTGACCTAATAAGGGAAAAAAGCAAAGTGACTAATACTATTCAGCAGTAAACAGATAATACTTTTTGTTGTATTGAAACAATTGTAGCCTGTGAATAAATTCTGACCTAAGGTCCCACTTTAAGGGTATTTACTCTGTCCCATGTGTCTCCTTGATACCATACATTTCAGTTCAAACAGTGCATTTCACATGGTAGTTTGGTGATATGCTCTTCTGTGATAGTGAGTCAGTAGTGCATTGGCTTTATTTTGGTACTGGGGAAGATAAAGGGAAGAACTCGGGTAGTTACACGTATTTCCTGGACAGAACTGGTAAATATGTTTGTACATTCACAAAATTGTGTCACTTTATACAAGAAGGTGAGATTCTATGCATTTCTTTTTTTTTTTGTAATTGGAAGTAAGTAAAAGGATTGATGACTATCATCAGAATGATCACAATAATCCAATCTCAGTGAATAAATCAATGGTGACCTGTTTTGTCTCTAAAGCTTCCAGTGGTATGGAATGATAGTTTGGACCTTGCTGTAAGTGTTGATTGAGTGTGACTGGAACATGTTCTTTCTTCTCTTTCAGTGGTTTGGGGAGAGTGCAATCATTCCTTCCACAATTGCTGCATGTCCTTGTGGGTGAAACAGAATAATCGCTGTCCCCTCTGCCAGCAGGACTGGGTAGTCCAGAGAATAGGCAAATAAAAACTGGAAGCTGTTTTTTCTGTTGAACTTGCTGCCATAGTGTGTGTCCTGTGCCAAGTGCTCAGTGCAAAAGAACGGAACACGTCGATCACAACGTGACTTGTTTAGTTTATCTGCTGCCAGATCAGTGTGGGTTTGTTTTGTGCTCTTTGCTGTACCAGGAGGCAGTGGTCAGTCTTACTGCAGGTGTTCCACAAATGAGATGAGAGACACCGTGTCATAAATGCATCTGTTATGATTAAAGTGTTACCTGTGTCAGAGCACAGAAATGTGGTGGTGCAGATTGTACCCTAAGTACAGCTCATGTAGTGTTTTTCCATAGGCAAATGACTTAATTGAAAGGATGACCTTACCTGTAAGTCTGATACACTTCATAGTTTACTGTCAAGATAAAGAAAATGTTTTCTAAGTAATATTGTATACAACAACAGTCAGTGTGATTTTTAGGAACTCTTCTGTTTTTTAAACTAAAATGAAGAGTGTATAAAGCATTTACTATGTGCTTTTTCCATCACACTGTATTAAACATTTTTAATTTCAGTTTTCTTTGACTTTGTTGTATCTCTAAGTCTGTTGCTCTGTTACATTCTAGACATGATTTCTACAACCGTAATACTAACATTGAACCGCAATGATGATTTTTTTAATTTATATTTCTGTTAATGATCTTGGAGAAATGTATTATTAATCCAGAGATTTTTGGTACAAAGATATGTATTTGATATCAGTTAACTAGAGGTTAACAATCTTGCTGGTTAGCTGAGTGATATAGGAAGCAAACAAAGTGGATAATTTAAATATCCCAGAGAAAGCAGGCACTAGCTAAATCTAGGGGAAAAAATGTTTAGTTGTGGTTTCATGAAAATTCAGTTAATAGAAATTTTTTTATATTTTAACTGATTACAATGTTTTGGAAGCATTGTCTCATTTTTGTGGAAATCCTCAATATATCATCTTTTTTGTATGAATCATGATTTCTTTCTTACAGATATTTAAGTGCTTGCCTCTGACTTTGTCTTTTCCCTAAATATCCAGAGTAACTGTTATTAATCTAAACATATGTTCTGGAGGTTTTTTAATAGCTGTAGTGGAAAGATAGAATTACTGCTTTAAGTCTGGAATAAATTCAGGCTTAATAAAATGGTTAATAAACATGGATGAAATTGAAGCAATGTTATTTGCATTGTTTACTTTAAAATTATCATCTTAAATGTTTAATCTCTTTCTCGGCAGATGTATTTCTGTCTAGTTCTGTTTGAGTACATTTAAAAAGGTTCACTGTATAAAGTAGTTCCAATGGCAATCTTTGTATCATCAAACATTTATGCAGTTTACTGTGGTTTCGTTTAATACTTGTAATCTTGTTTTTAACATATTTTAAATTTTTGAAATATAGCTTTTGTTGCATTAAACACTGAGATAAGAAAAAAATCCTCTGTGTCACTGTTACACTGTATCACATCAGTTGTTGTTATCCCAGATGATGTCGGTCTTAAAACTGAAAACAGATGTAGAATAGGTTAACAGCAGTAACAAAATGCCTATAGCATTTTCATTGTTGTGGAGTATTTCTGTTTGTTGAAAAGTATTCCCCAAATTTTTGCAAAAAAAAATCTGAGTGGATGTGAAAATAAATTTTAGCTGTCATAGCTAAACTCTGTATCTTACCTACTACCTATTTTCTCTGCCCAGCTTTGGTCCCAGGCTCCTGTAACCTCTGTTAATGCCATCTGGTCCCATCAGAGGACTTATTTCTTCATTTCTTTTTGGTTTATAGGTAAATATGGAGAGTACCAGACCCTGCTTTTAGTTTACATCATGGCAAGAGTAGCTGAGAATTACAGTTGTAGAAGAGTTTTTCCAAAATGTTGGCTCCAAGGGCTGTTGACACAAATGAGGGATTAGGAAAGTTAATGCTGAAATCAGAGCAGCTGATATTTTTGTGTATCTGTTTGTGTATTGTTGACCAGTAATTGAGGTTCATCTAGAATATAAGGTAATGAATTTTAAGTCCTGCATATTTTCTTTGTCAGTTAGAGATTAGCTTAAGTCCCAGTCTTTCTATGAGCTTTGCACCAGAGAAATTTTCTTTTCCAAATCATACCCTGATACTCCATGAGCACAGTTCTTGGTAAGTCCCTCTTTTCAGTTCTGTTTATCTCTGTTTCAGTTCTGTTTACCTCTTGTGCATGCAAAATAAATCAGTTTTGCTTCTCACCCAAATGTACTGTCTTATGAGTAGGTAACACTATCTTAAACAGCTATTGTCAATTAATAGATTAATGCTGAGCAACTTTTTTCCAGTGCTTAATAAATGCTGGGCAGATTTGGATAAGTCAGCAAGCAAATCTAGCTGGAGTCTTCTCTCAGAAGTAACTGGAGGAATGACTGTGTGTTGAATGATCATATTGTTTGATTTTGCTTTTCATTCTATTCTTTTAAAGAAAGTTTACACTCCGTAGAAGTTAGGAAAGATCCTGTTTAACAGAGTGGAATGGTTTTTGGAGCTGTAGATGTGTCTGTCTTATGCAGGTTCCATAAACATGGATTTGCTTAAACATGAATGTATCAATAGGTGGTGTAAGCTTGAGTTCAGCCTTAGGACCCCAAGCCATTTGTACTGCTGCTCTGAGAGCCGTGGTGCCATTCTGCCTAAATGTAAAGAAGACTCTGCTGAATTTTAGGACCTGAAATTAAAGCTTTATTACCTCCTTTCTTTCCTCTCTGTGCAGGATATTCTAGGAACGTGTTGCTGTAGGCACCATTTTCAGGAAAGCCACCAGCAGGAGAGTTCCCCATTTCTTCCTTTGGCTATTTTCAGCCTTGCCCACACTGCACTGTTGATCCCTTTATGTAACCCTCTCCCGTCCCTGCTTGCACTCACCTGGCACAACGGGCAGGGCTGGCCAGTCCTCTGCCTCAGAGCACCTGTGTGCTGCACACAGCAGTTTGCAAGGGATGGCCCTTTCAGTCCCTCCTAGGAAAACACACCTCCAAGGTCATTTTGTACAGTATAAGCATGAGTTTTGTGTCAAATGGGCTCAACGCAGACAGGATTAAGCTTGTAAAAACAAAATACCGCGTGGTTGTAGAGTGGCAAAAAGCAGCCAAGAAGGACTTGTCGTTTACTGTAGGGCATCTGAAAGGTGCCTGTTACTACTCTTGATGTTTAGCTTTTGTGATTCAGCTCTTCAATTTACTCTAAAATTGGGAGAGAGAGTGGGAAAGGAACTTGACCTTGACCTGAAGGATACAGCTTGACCCCAGTGCTACTTGAGGAATCATGAAACTTCTTTTCTTGTTCCCATAATACTCTCCTTATATTTAAAGAAAGTTATAACAGCCAAATCACCTGACCCCACGGCAGAAGGGGGCTTAGCCTAGTTAAGTGCCACACATAATTTTTATTCTTTTGAGGGGAAAAAAATGCCTCCTGGTAGGCAGCCAGCAAGTGAAGTCAGGTGGAATTTGCCTTCACTTGGTTATAATCAGCTTTGTGCCTTTGTTGATGTCACCTCAGCTATATGCTGTTGCCACCTTCTCATCCTGCCACTTTCTGTCATAAAGCTCAGCAGGGAAAATAAGACCGAGGCCAGAATAACATATGGAAGCATCTTGGCAAGATTTGACTGGTCATGTGAAATGTGTTTCTTTTTTCTGTGGGTAGGAGATGAAGTCAGAACTGTTTGTTGTTTCGTATATAGGGATGGCTATTTTTGGACCAGCAGTGGTTCTTAGCCTGCATTAATCTGCTCAGACAGAGCCACACGAGGCATCCAGGTCGGCATGAACTGTCCAGGGAGCTCAGTCATTGATGTTGAGTATAACATGGGTTTTGGAAGTGTGGATGCTCAAATCGTGTGGTCATTTGAAGTTCAACATCTCATGCTCATCTGTGTCAACTTCTATTTCAGGCCTGGCAGATTTGTGATAAAAGCTTTTTATCAAACCCAATCCTGGCATATGTAATTGCTGGTGTGTTGGTGTTCTGTGTCAAGCAAGGGAGATCCAGGGCTGTCCTGACTGCAGCCAGAGTGCCCCTCAGTTGGAGAGTGCATGTACTACACACAGGAATCTCTGCATCATTTCAGCAGCCAGGCACAGTGCAGGTACGGGGGATCTTAGTACATTTAAAGGTTGTCAGGGCCTGTTCTGAAAAATACCAGCTGAACCACGTGCGTTTGGTGGTGCCAGTGGGAAGGTTTGCCCAGGATGTCATCCCTCAGCTATACATAGCAATCTCAAAGCTCCTTACAGAGAAACCTCTTACCCAGTCACTTTCCACAAATGGTGCGTATACCTAAAGGTACTTAGTGAAAATCCTTGAGAGGTATTTAATGCAAAAGCAGTTGGTCTGTGGTGTTTTTCAGAAGACCTCACGCACCACTAGCAGGGAGAAGTGCAGGGCAGCTACAGCACAACACTTGGGCCAGTTACTCATTTTGTCTGAAACCAGGCTCTGCCACCCCAAGATCTTGCCAAGATGTGTGACATGGGGGGGCTCGACAACCTGATTGCCAACACAGCCTATCTCCAGGCAAGGAAGAGTGGAGATGGGGACACCAAGGAGATGCAAAAGAGACGTAAGAGCCTCTCGCTGCCCAAAATTGATCAATGCAAAGAGCATAGAGAGTCCATTGCTGCCGATTTTGACAGCATCTGTGAGCAGCAGCCCATTGGCAGGAAATTCTTCAGAGACTTCTTAGAGACAGTGCCAGAATATTTGGTAGCTAGGGAATTTCTGGATGAGGTGTCAAACTGGGAGCTGGCAGAGGACAATATCAAGAGCAGTACCATGGAGAATATGGTCACCAATTTTCTTAAGGAAGGCTCCAAAAACTATCTGTCTTTCATGAGCTCTGACTTGGTTAGCAAATGCAAGGAAGCTACTGCAAAAGACTATGAGAACATCATGCAACTGGCCAAGGAGGAAACCAAACTCTTCCTTAAAGACAAGCCCTTCCAGGATTTCCAGACCAGCCCCTTCTATGACAAATTCATCCAATGGAAAGTTTTTGAGAAGCAACCAGTAACTGATAAATACTTCTATGAATTCCGAGTGCTGGGCAAAGGTGGCTTTGGAGAGGTAAGAGCTGTACTTTTAAGGATGTGAGATATCCCTCCCCTTTCAAGACCAACAGGTGGGTTTGCAAAGAGCAGTGGATTAAGAAATTGTGTAAAGATTTGCAAAACATGCCCCTTCAGGTTGCCCATTTTGCAGAAATCAGGCTGGGTTATTTATACTGTGATAGAGGCTCCCTGTTAGTGAAGAGCTACTTTAAAGTTTTTATATTCTGTATCTCTGCAGATAAAAAAACAGGCTTCTTTACTAAAACTTGCATGACTGTCCATATAGTTAATTATTAGCCTGCT
Organism: Calyptomena viridis; assembly: GCA_013390005.1. NCBI lineage: Eukaryota > Metazoa > Chordata > Aves > Passeriformes > Eurylaimidae > Calyptomena > Calyptomena viridis. The sequence continues at coordinate 26,935 of WEIV01011909.1, forward strand.
TCTTTTGGCCTGTGCAAGCTCACACACTCCCAGATAATTTCTAGCTGCGGTTTAGGGAATAGCACAGATCAGGATCTGTTCCCAAACTACAGTACGAATAAGACAAGAGAGTTTAACTGTACAGATGCCATCTGTATATGCTGCTCATTCTCATGGTTACAGAATTTGTTCTTGCCCTTGTTCCTTTTATTTGCTAATACATGTCTGCTAGTGGTGTCCTTAAGAACTTTGCATCGTGTCCATGTACTGGTCCAGAACAGAGCAGTCTATAAGCTTGGTTTTTTCCTTATTTTCTCTGCTAGTATACTCTTCCATGGAAGTTAGCATCAGCAGCTACTGATAGGCATGAGGGACTCCCTAGTTCCTGCCTGTTACTACCCTTGATATTCCAGTCTCTGTGTAAAATTCCTTCGTTACCTTTCCATGTGCATCTTCTCTAGGTTTGTGCCATCCAGGTGAAAAACACTGGCAAAATGTATGCCTGCAAGAAACTGGATAAGAAAAGATTGAAAAAGAAAAATGGAGAGAAGATGGCACTGCTGGAGAAAGAGATCCTGGAGAAGGTCAACAGCCCTTTCATAGTCACACTAGCTTATGCCTATGAGAGCAAAACCCATCTGTGTCTTGTTATGAGCCTCATGAATGGAGGGGATCTGAAGTATCACATCTACAACGTGGGAGAAAGGGGTTTGGAAATGAAGAGGATCATCTTTTACTCAGCTCAGATCACCTGTGGGATTCTGCATCTCCATTCCATCAAGATTGTGTACCGGGACATGAAACCAGAAAATGTCCTCCTGGATGATAATGGGAATTGCAGACTGTCTGATCTTGGATTGGCAGTGAAAGTTAGAGAGGGAAAAAGCATCACTCAGAGGGTGAGTACAAATTCACTGAACACAGGCAGTGGGAGGTGAAGCTGTTCTATTTCTAATGCCTTATGAGTCCAAGACTTAATTCCCTGGAATTTATTCTTTGGTAAAGACCTTACGTAGTCATTTCATTCTAAGAGACAAGTCATAAGGAGATTTGGTTAATTAACTCTCTAGACGCTGCATATAGTAAAATAACTTCTTTGCACAGAAAAAGCAGAATCAACCTGACCTGTTGTTTCTCTTAAGCTCTTGAACCAGTCATTTTGGGGGGTCAGATGCCTTGTGCCTTGAGCAATACTGCATAGTCAGGGATTTAACCCATTATTTGTTCAATGAGTAGCAGTCACAGTTACAACTTTTGCTCCTAGAAGAATAGAATTTCTTATACATCACTCTTAAGTGATGCTGCTGATTGCATCACAGGTGTTCATGGTGCTGCACAATGTACTATTGCCAACCTTCCTCCCCCCCAACAAATTAATTCCTGAAAAAGTCAGCAGATTTGACAGTCTGCAAATGTACCTGCCTGTCTGCATGTGTAGGAAGAAAAAGGTTGATGACCAGCTGGGTTTTTTTGTGTGAATTAGATTGTGCAGCACTTCAGCTGTGCCTGTGGTCATCTCAAACTAACCTGGATTTGTGATAATGTCAGGAGGTTTACACAAGAAATATGTAGGTAGCTTAACTATGGGAAAGGTCTATTTCTCTCCAGGTATCTGGAGCTTAAAGGTGTATTTAATGAGAGAATGTATCTGAAATACACTAAGAATATGAAGAAACACAAGCAACATTATAACCTGGTCTAACTGCCTTATGTTAAATTCCCCAAGTCTTCCACGTGGAAATTCAGTAGAAGAGAGGACCTGCTGGTGGCCTTGTGCCTCATGCTTGGAGTACACATCTTTTGATGGTTAAAAACAGTAATTTTGAAGGATATTTTTTTTTCCTGGCAATTCAGAAATTTTGTATTATGAGTGGCTTTAGTTCTCACTGAAAGAAAATATGGAAAGTGCTGTATGTATAGATAGTAAATAATTTTAAAATGAGACTGGGTAGTGTTGATACAAAAATGCAGTTTCTGTGGAAGCCAAGGCAGGTTTTTAAGTAGAACTTGTGTGAAATGAGAATATTGTTTTGTTTGTGAAGGTGGCATTTTGATCAGTGAACCCAAAGCTGTTATTGAAGCCCTTATTGTGCTTTGCAAGTTACTATGGCCAGAAAAAATAATTTTGTCAAAGGGCAGTTTTTCTTAGTTGTAAATATGTGGGGTTTTTCAGAAGAAAAAAAACCCAAATGAAACTGTATTTAGCAATGTGTATCAGCTTGTGTTAGTATTAGGGTAGAACCTCAAAGCAATACTGGACCAGGTGGTTGTTCCTCCTCACCTTCTATGGCAGTCATCAAGTTGTTAATGACTCTTCTTCTGTTGTTCACTGTTTTTAGAAGCTCTATTCTGTTATTTAGGTGATTTTAGTAGGGCAAAAACTGCAAGGAATAATGTACTACATGATAGCAATGTGTTATAAGGAATTTCTGATAAATTTCTGTTAATTCAGAACATTGAAATAAGAGAGGACGAAAAAGGTTTTTTTTTCATTTTCTGTATTGTGAGTTAATTCAATAATTCCCAGTGTCATTTTGCATTTCTGTAAACTAATCATATTTGAATCCTTTGAAAACTCCTCCTAAAAACATTATATGAGATAGATATTGTTATTATTTATACTAATGTCATACACAAGAAGCCAAAGAACACATTTACAAGATTTGCATTAAGCTTCACCATGTACCCCTGTTATAAAATAAAAATAGTGCTGTTAAATTAATTTTTGTTTACTAATAAGTCATATTGTGACTTAAAAACAGCAGAAAATTTACATCATAGCATGCTTTTTGAGTATGCCTTCCAATTTGTCAACACTTAAAAAGAAGTGATTTGTATAAATTTGGGTTTTTTCAGCCAAAAGGATATATGGCTCCAAGACAGGTTTATCAAATGAAATCGAATCAGTTGTACCATTTTGTGGACACAGTTTTATAAGGCCATTTTTATAAGCTAAAGCTGAAAATATATTCCTTTCAGGCCAAGTCTGTGTTGTACTGATATCTGAGTGAAGTGCCTGACATCACAAAGCTGGTTCTTGGATGATGGTTTGAACTGACAATTATTTTCAGTCACTAATTAAGAGATATTACTACTGATCTATAGAATGTAATATATGGACTTATCTGTGTATTAATTTCATTAGATATTGCAAAACTATTTTGTTAAATTCTGAAAGTTTTGTACACGTCTCGTGGGTGTACAAGATATTAAAGATTAAATTTGTTATGCTTCCAAAGCATCAAAAACATTGGCAGCCCCTTATGTATGAATAAATGCACATCACCCATACATCACCTGGAGGATCCATTAATCCCTTTTGTAAATCTCATTAGGTGATTAGGTTGTCACATGGCATAAGTAATAAGCTAATTAATGAGTTCCTGTTTTAGACATTTTCTAAGTTTTCAGTGAAGATTTCTATGAAACTACAACATTTATGTACTGTTTGCCAGCTGAAGAAATTTTCCTTCTGGGTAGAAAGGTTTTTTGAATTTTAGATGGGTGACTTCAATGTGATCTTCTTAAAAGGCAATGTGTGTTCATGCTGCAGAAAAGGTATTGTGCAACAGGTGATTTAATACTTATTTAATTGAAGTAGCAGCCTTGGTATCCTTTAACTACTGTCATTACATGTACTCCTTTAGAAAAATACTTGGGTGCTCTATACCAGTTGCCTGTAACTATTATAAATAAAACTACCCTGCTTTCAGAAATAGTGCTCATTGCAAAGGTCTAGAAGGTGTTGGATACCCAGCCTTAGTTTTCTCCCTTTCTTCTCAGTTGCTGAAGCATCAAGTAGAAACATCTGGCTTTCCATCTGAATGTGACTTTGAACAGATATAGGCAGTTGTAAGTAATCAGTACAGTAATAATTACAGAATTTAGAAAACTTTAATTCCACTACATGTGCTCATATTTGTCTTTGTGAAGTGCTAACTGGCTTTGGAATAGAGAAATCACAAAAAAACCCACCAAGTTTAAATAGTAACAGTCTTGGAAATAAAAGAAAGTAGAAGGCAATTGAAAACTACATACAATATATTTTTTCTTCATAAAACAAACATTGGTTAGATGGGATCTTCTGGTGATACATACATGTACCTGTGCAATCTACCCAGAAATGTGTATATTCACACTTCCTCAGACAGAGCTCTTACTGACATCACTGGAAACAGAAACAAACTCTTTGCCAGTGGTAATAAAATTATTCAGGATTTTGTACAAATGTGCCTGTAGGATCTGATCTGATGTGTGGATCACACCTTGCAAAAACTAGCTTATATCTTAAAATCATGACTTTTTAAATGTTGATAGTCTCTCTAGTTTGCATAATTGAAATAGACAACAAGGAGAAACTGAGAGCCTGCAAAGATGGCTTTTACATAGACACAGTGTTTTGTCTAGTTATGTACTTGATTGATTGTTGAACTAGTTTTTTCATATGTGACAGAAATTAGGAGCCTCCATCCCAAGTTTCTGCACTTGAACAGTTTGATCTGTCATCTTTTTCTTGATGTCTCTGCAACTTTTTCTCATGCAACTCAAAATTCACTTGTTGTGAGTCAGGTGCTCCTGCCCTTATCCAAAAGAAGTAATACTACTTAATTTCCTGAGAATGGTTGTGTGAAAAGTCAGCGTGTTCTTCTATCGAGTACCCTCATATCCTCTGCATATTGGAATATCAAGGACTTAATTCTGTTTTCCAGAAGTCAGTTTGTATTTGCTGTTTATTTCGGGAAGAACTTTCTGCCCTTACTGGGTATGGCTTTTGTGCAAAGCAACTGTTGCATGGAAATCGTGAAGTACTTTTGTGCAGAGAGCTTAAATATTGACATAATAACTGTGAAAAATAACACAAACATATTTTTGTAGTATTTATAAAAGTGCATTCATATCTTCAGAGGTTTCAGGCTTCTTCACAGTTTTCCTGTGCTATGTTTTATATATTTGAAGGACATAATAATATTTTTATAGGAAAAACATGTTTTGGTTAAAATCTTACTCAAAATGTCCTTTTGCCCTCCTGTATGTTTGTTTATTATAAGATTCTATTTCTTAGGAAAACAGAAGGAAATCTATTTAGATGTTCCTGAAACTTGCAGTTTAATTTCAAGGCAGTTGAGAAGCAGGAGGACGGTTTATACTTGTGAAATAAAAAATAACTCAGCAAGCTAATCTACAGTTGACCTTTGTTCATTATCACATGGCATTCTTATTGGATAAGAGTCTGTAAAAATTTGTTCTTCCTTTGCACTTTGAAAACTGACAGCTCTTCATTTGCTCAGAATTAGAGGGACTTGCTGCTGTTTTGCAGTCTCAAAACCACCATCTGCTTATGCATTTTTAAGTATGACATGTAAAATTAAGTTTTTACTACGGAACTTTTTTCTTAAAAATTTTGACCATCGCAGTTGTTATGAGCTGCATCATCATGGTGGGTGTTTCAGATTCTTTTAATCTCTGAAACATACACTTTACACAATGCAATCTTATCCACACAAGTCTGTGGGACCAGCTGGGAGCTGGCAGAAGTGTTTGTCGTGTCACTTCCCATCACTGACCAGCAGTCCTGGCAATCCAGGGAGGTCCCAGTTGGCTGGACATTAGCAAATGTGACACCCATCCACAAGAAGGGGTGAAAGGAGGATCCAGAGAACTACAGGCCTGTCAGCCTGACCTTGGTCCTAGAGAAGGCCATGGAGCACATCTTGAGTGCCATCATGCAACATGTACAGGACTGCCAGGGGTTCAGGCCCAGCCAGCATGGGTTTGTGAAAGGCACATCCTGCTTGGCCTGGTCTCCTTCTGTGACGGGGTGCTCCACTCTGTGGATGAGGGACACACCATGGATGTGTGTGCCTGGACTGTAGTAAAGACTTTGTCACTGTTTCCCACAACATTCTCCTGGAAAAACCAGCTGCTCATGGCTTGGGTGGGTGCACTGTGGCAGCGGAATGGAGGGAGATGGAGTTACATCCAGTAACTCTAGTGGAGTTCCCAGGAGCTCAGCTCTGGGGCCAGCCCTGTTTAATATCTCCATCAATGATCTGGATGAGAGGATTGAACCCTTAGCAAGTTCACAGATGACAGCAAGTTGGGTGGGAGTGTAGATCAGCTGGAGGAAGGCTCTGCAGAGGGACCTGAACAGGCCGGATGGATGGACCAAGGCCAACTGTACAGGTTCAGTGAGAGGTTCAGCCAGGTCCTGCACTTGGGTCATGACAGTGGCCTGCAGTGGTACAGGCTGGGAGAAGGGTGGTTGGAAAGCTGCCCAGTGGGAAAAGGGGGTTGTTGGTCAACGTCTGGCTGAACATGAGCCCACGTGCCCGGGTGGGCAAGGCCAATGGCATCCTGGCCTGCGTCAGCAATAGTGTGGCCAGCAGGACCGGGGCAGTGACTGTCCCTCGAGTGCTGTGTCCAGTTCTGGGCCCCTCAGTGCAAGAAACACATTGAGGGGTTGGAGCTTGTCCAGAGAAGGGCAAAGGAGCTGGTGAAGGGTCTGGAGCACAAGTCTGATGAGGAGCAGCTGAAGGAACTGGAGAGAAGGAGGCTCAGGGGTGACCTTACCCCTCTCTACAGCTGCCTGAGAAGCGGTTGTAGCCACGTGGGGGTTGGGCTCTTCCCCCAAGCAACAAGTGAGAGGACAAGAAGAAATGGCCTCAAGTTGTGCCAGGGGAGATTTAGATTGGATAATAGGCATGGAAAGGGTTGGTAAGTATTGGAAGAGGCCGGCCAGGGAAATGGTGGAGCCATCATTCCTGATGGTATTAAAAAGATGTGTAGATGTGGCATCTAGGGACATGGTTTAGTGGTGGGCTTGGCAGTGCTGGGTTAATGGTTGGGTTCGATGATCTTAGGATCTTTTCCAACCTAAATAATTCTATAAATGCCATGATCATGAGTGTGAAGGGAGCAAAAACGGTTTTGTGGGATCATTCTTCCTCCTGCAGTTTTGGAGATGGCAAAAAGGATACTGTAGTCCTCTAAAATTATGAGAATGCAATATGTCTTATGCAATGCTTTTCCTACACATGGCATGCCACCCATGAGACATTTTTTCTGGGATAGACAGTGGAGCCCTTCATGGTGTAGTATCATATGTCTTTGCATGACTTTCAATATTATTGTTGATTCAGTTTGATCTGACAGTTAATAAATGCTATAGTATTTTCTCTAAAAATAGTGTACGTTCCGGAATGATCCCTGGTAAATCATCTAGTGTGCCACTCATTGACTCAACATTGTCAAAGATGTTTTTGTTTCATTGGATAAGAAATGCAACATTTGGCTGACAGTCTAAGTCTTTGAACTTTTGATTTGACAGCTTTGACCAGAAGCAGTACTGCAGGAACAGTAAGCTGTGAGATGGTGAGGAGTGTAGTACTTCTGTCCTTACTGGGCCACATGTGACATTCCATTTACTGTCATGAGTAGTTTCAGTTAACAGACATATAATTACTGTTTTATGAAGACAAAATAAAATCCTGGAATTATAGACACATGGAAGTGAAAACTGGAATTGGTTTTGCCCGTTGTCCAAGTTTAAAGGCTACTGTTGAAAGGTAGCAGGTGGGTGGTTTTTAACACAATGTGTATTTAAGCTGCAGGACTGTCTTGCAAAAGGCCTTGTAGGGTCTAAGAATTTATCCAGGTTCAGGGGGAGAGTAGACATTTGATGGAAAGTAACTTTGTTGAGAGAAACCATTTCTGTCTCTGGAAGCCCTTAAAGTGCAAGCCCTTAAAGTGGAGTCTAGGAAAGTGTTAGAGAAGTCTCAATATACACACAAATGTTCCCTATCCATCCACTTTTTTTGCCAATTTATAGACAGTAAACTGGCTGTGTGGGCCTTCGGTCTGATACAACCAGTACCCACCTTCCTGGGTTTATATTTTAAAGAATTGTAACTCCAACATTAGTCATAATCCTGAAAGATAAGGTGGATGAAATCCCATGGATTTCAGTGATCAGCAGTAACTATCCAGGCCTCATTCACATTCTCACTGCCTAAACTACAGCAGCTGTACCTACACTGAGGGGCCCATATCCTTCCCTGGGCACCCTGCAGTCCTCTTCCCTCAGTCACACTGGCACAGAATACAGAATTTCTCTTTGACATCCCCTTTCTGGGAAAGCAGCCTTTGTGTGGGCCCACGATACTGTATTTGCAGTTGTTATGCAGAGCTTCATAAAATACAGACAGAGCTAAGTAGAAGTTTTCTCCCTTATTAACATTGTTTATGGAATATTCTGTGGTCATTAAATAATTAAACATCTCTCAGGTATTATTCCCACATTATAGATGGGAAATGGTCAGGAGAAATTAAAAAGGAACTTAAAGGGAAAATCATGTTACAGGAAGACTAGAGAACCCTTATAATTCTTGAATTCTAATTGTGGTGTTATGAGTCTGTACCAAGTGTTCTGCTTGCCTTAAATGCTACAGCCATAGAATGTCTTTTTGCTTCCCTGTCTATGAATACATATTTCTTCTGATGACACTTCACTAAGGTGGCAATGTTAGCAGGTTCTATCTTCAGTAGGGATCTGAGGCAAAGATTGATGTGAGTTCACACAGGAAGAAAGTGGGAAATGCTCTAGAATCCAAAGTTAAAATTGGTGCCCGGTCACTGTACTGTCCTTCCTCAAGCCATTTATCCCTTTGACTTCCATACAGAGTGAATCTAAACTGAAAAACCTGCTGTATTTGTGTCTGTTTCTCTGCCCAAGTAGGAGCACAGAGGCAGCCTGTCCCTACTTCACAGAGTGGCCTTCTCTTTTGTTTGTGCAACTCCCTTCATTTCAATGACTACTGATGGCCAAACTTAGTAGAATAAAACCAATGGTGGCCTTCTTACTGTTCTAGTTAGTGACTTTGAACTCAGAGGCAATATTGTTTTCTTTTTTTTCCCTAATATAGCAAAAATGTGTTTTGGCCCTTTTGTGCTTTTATCTGTGTGGGCTTTTTTTAAAGCAGACAGCTTTCTCTATGAAAATTATGTTCCTATGTGAAAATGAAAAAAAGTTTGGTCTTGAATCTTGTGTAAGCATGTGGAATTCAATAGCTCCTAAGCTCTTATACAGTCTTTATCCTTTCCTGCTGTTCTGAATGGCTCTTGTATCCTTCTGACTCAGTAGCCCATCAATTTATGATTGACCATCTCAAAGAAGGTCCTTCCCTTTGCTAAACATTAACAATACACCAAAATCTTTGCTCTGTGAGGCTTTCCAGAGTACCTTTTGTCCTATTTAAATCTGAGTTTTTAATCTTCTTTTAAAAGATAGTTGCCTATTAATTTGGTCAGCAGGTTTCTTGTTACTGTATGAACATGTGGTGAGAAACTGTGCAGGGACTGCAATTCTGTGTGACTCATTTAAATTACTCTCTGTTCCTCCTCACAGTGGTTCTTGGGAGAAGAATTAAGATGGTAAAGTGAGTGACAGAGGCACATCAGTTGTGTTCTCCACATCTAGGGCCTATTAGCTTGTGTGCAGGGAAGAGATTTCTGTGGTCTGTTCCTGCATTCCTGCAGGGTCTGTTAAGGCCATTGCTGAAGGAGTGCAGGAACAGCTGGACAAGAGAACAAAGCAGGCAGTGGCACCCCTTGGAGGAAGGAAGGACCGAGCCCCAGGAAACAGCTGATAGAGCTAAACTCAGCTTGTTTTTTTTCCTCTGTTCAACAGTTCTTGTGCCATGGCAAACAAAGGATAGACATTCTGATTTGCTTTACTGTTTGGTTTATGATACCAATTGAGTTTGTTTTGCAGAGATCTGTGGGAAAAGGTAGAGAGATCTAAATCCCTTTTCTCCTCATTTGCCTGTTCCTGTGCTGGTGAAAGCTCCAGAGTTCTGTTTCTTGCCTGCATCTGCTGAAAGCTGGGATAAGGGCAGTGTTCAAGGGGCTCTCCCTTTTTGGGACAGCAATCTGAGTAGGATGTGTGAGTGTGGGGGCCTCATCCTGCTCGGGGCTGTGGTGTGCCAAGTACCTGTTGACTGTACTGGGAACTGAGTGCACTTAGTGTTTCACAGGATCACATCTTGTATTACTAAAACATTATAATTATGTGACCTTTTAAAAATTTATGCAGGATCGCATTTCACAAAAGAAACATTTGTATACTTTCAGATGAGTCATTCCTACTATGCCCTGTCAAACCACACTCAAAGCAACAATTCCACTGAACAGAACTTCTTCACTGATGCATCCAAGAGCAGCACTTGGTCATTACCTTTTAGAGGATTATTGAAAGATCGTATTTAGGGGTGTTCTCAAGATAGTGAAATAAAGGGAAAGGCAGATGTGTGAACCTTTTCAAAAGCAAGTCAATGAAAATTTAATTGACTGAAATGTAATGACTATTTTTATATTTCAAACAGCACATGGAAGTAAAGCATCCTGCTCATCATCACAGAAGACAGTATTAGATGGAGAGCAAAAAATAACGAGTGTTATGGTGACTGTGCTTCAAAAGGTTGTGTGCCTCTGCAAGAGCTTATGATTTCTGCCTTCTGTCCAAAGTTGAGAGAATATAACATTCTTTGTCTTCTCTGTGATATTTTTATTGATTGTGTCCCATTAGATGCTTCTAGGTCAGTGAAGGTGTAATACCATGTGTCTGTCTCAAAGATCACTTGAGCAGTCAACACATATGTCCAAATGGTTCCTTGTCTTACCAGGAATTCTACAGGAGAGAAGAAAATAATGTGCTTGTTCTTAGTCTCAGTTAAAATCCAGTGGACATCCTAGGAGTGTTGACAACAAACAAATTGAATGTGGGGTTTTTATTTTCCATTAAAAAAGTGTTTCCATGTTTATCCATGTAATATAAGATCTATCAGTTAATATACAGCTTCTGAATTTACTTATAAATTTTATTGAGTGAAAATATCTACAGAATCATACAAACCTAGTGACTTTTTGTGTGATAGACATACCAGTATCCCATACTTAGAGATATCCTTTCTGAGGCATGGATATTCAATATCAGCCCACGGGAGATAGACCTCTGCTCAAAAATAATGCATTTATCTTTTGTGGTAGCTTTTAATTCCTTTGCTTTCTGTCCTTTTTTTATTTTTTGCGCTCGAGTATAATTTACAGTATAATTTACTTATTTACTCCTTGGCTAATTTACACCTAATACACTATTTTTTACTGCTCAAATCTCATTGCTAGTTAGAGTTGTACAGTTTAAAACTCCCTTCACAAAGCTTCTGTTCTCCTGAGTCATTGAGGCTGCCTTTCCTGTTGCTATAGGATCTCTTTTCCTTGAAAGATGATCTGATCTTGACATCTTGTTCTCCCTACTGATTAGTGGAGGGTTGTTAGGTTTTAGCTTCCCTCTAATGCTATCTACTCTCCAAAGTTTATAAAAGAATTAAATCTTCATTTGAAAGATGTATATTCTTCCAGTTCTGGGAACTAAATAATACCTTGTCTGTGTTCCCTAATACACCAAATGCTTATGGCTTTAGCACCTTTCTTCCCAAATGATTTTGCCAAAGCTATACCTATGTAGAAATAGGTGGGAAAGGATAAAATTTAATCTCTTCTTTCTTTTTTTCTTCAAATTCTGGTTTTCTTCAAGATAGTAGAGATTTATGTATTTCTTCCTCCTTGTTTTGTATTTCTTCCCCCTTAAGCATCATTGCTGACTTCTTGTGAAATGTGTTTGTTTCTGCTATAAAATAGTAATGTTTTTAGTGGGGTTTAGGGGTTAGGAGATTAGGTTTAGATTCCTGCTTCTCAGACTGTTCTTTTGTTGTGAATAGTAGGAAAGCTTCAGGATTGGGAGAGATTTGTTTTTAGATGCATGTTTGGATAAAATTCCATGAGAAAACCAGCTCTTAGAAACTCTGAATTGAAGTGGTTTGGCATATCAGAGGAACAATATGTTTATAGTCTTCCTCAAATTGAGTTGGATCAACTCAATAACAGCTCAAAAGACTTCAGTGCTACTAATTTAGAATTTTGAAGTTTAGTGTTTGTTCACAATTAAGCTCATCCACAGCCTGTCACTTGGGTCTGAATGGAGGCTGTTGGTCCATCTTTATTTGCTGTTAAATTGTGGTCATGAGTCTTTTTGGCCTTCTCTGTTCTTGAGAAACACATCAAAACACAGTGTTCTGGATGGCATGTCCTACTGAAGGGTACGTGGAAAATACACATGGAAGAGACTGAGGCAACTATTTCTTTTGAAAAAATAACTGTGGAAGAAAGGACACAAGTGGAAGAAAGGCACTCTGGAAGGAGCTGCCTTGAGACACGTGTGTGACAGTAGATTTCTGACTTTGGCATGTCAGATGTACCCAGGTCCTGTATGATGATGCCAACTTGCAGCAAAGTAATGTCTTCTCAGAAAGACCATACTGTGCTGTCAGGGCACATTTTGATGATATTATGACTCATCAGTTCTTCAAGGCATTAGTGCCCCAGCTTTACCTCAGAAAAATAAGAATGTTTACTGCTTCCCAGAAGGAGAAAAAAAAAAAAGAAAAGAAAAAATATTCTAGAAGCCTCTTCAGAGCTGTGTTCACCAATCCACAGTGAGCTGTGTGCATCCTTTTGCACCAAAAATTTCTCTACTACTTTTAACCTCTTCCCTGCCTGCCAGGTTCTTCTGGTGCCAGAGATGCCTGGGGTCTGTGGTCCATATTTGGGCACTTGTTCCCATCTCTGAATAGACCAGTAATCATATCTAAAAATGTAGTACTGTGAGAGTATCTCTCAATATTATCTTCTACTTAAAGAAATTTAGTGTAAGCAGTACAAATTGCCTGTGGGATTATGTCAGCTGCTGCAGTGTCCATACTTCTGAGGCAACAGTTTATTTTTAACCTTTTCTTTTGCTTTGAACCTGGCTGATATTTTTGTTCTTCTCATCTCATTTCTGTTTTTCAGTGAAATGGAGGATTTTGCTCTATATCCCTAAAAATAAAAAAAAAGTACAAAGGGGGAAAACAAACTGGATTTAAGGTTCTGTCCATTAAGCTTATGTTTTAATTGATGCTAACATGTTCCCTCTTGCACACATTGTTTACAGTAGAGTGCACATCATAATGTGTAGTGACATGAGCTAAAGTTTATAGGGAGATCTGTCTTGGAAATATTGTGCCTAAATTTGCAAAAAATTAGAGGAGATACCCCAACCCTATAAAATCAAATTTATTTGTTGAGCAGTGATTTGTGTAAACACAACTTACCCATATGAGCTCTAGTTTTAATTACCTTTTTCTAACTGTTTTGCTTTGGAGCAAATCTGTCACTACTTATATTAGCAAGTAAAAATGACAGTCTCGAATAACCTTTAGTGGGATTTTGCATAGTTTTTCATTTTAAATTGTAATACTAGTAACACATCAGTCCCAGTTCAAGCAGCTTCTGGCATAGTTGTCAGTGTTAGGTGAATGTGGTAAATCCAGGAGATGCAGCACCAGCTGCAGCAGTAAGAGTTGGGTCAGCTGAGGGAACTCTGCACGATGGAAGCCTCACGTCCTCAGCCCAGTGCAGCAGCAAGTGTTTGGAGAGGCTGATTTCCTCACTGCCCTCCCAGGTGAATCAGCTCCCCAGGGAGACAGGCAGCAGGAGCTATTTTGGACACTGCAGCCTGTGCAGACACAGTCCCCCAGGGGAATGTGCCAGGCAGATTCCCCTCCCAGAGGGTGATCACTTTTTCTCTTGGAGAAGGGGCCATTAGTGCTGTACATAGTCTTTACTCAGCTTTTTTCAGGCAGGGAATATGAACTCGTTCTGTCCCTCAAATGTGTGTAATTTATGAATCATAATTTTCATAGGTTTACTTTCTTACAAAGGTTTTAAGAGTTTTTCTTGGCCCTTCATGGTAGAAATTCCATCCAGAAACCAAGAGGGAGTCAGATGAGAACTTCCTCAGCAGCTCAGCTACTGGCTTGATGAGAATTTTCTCATTGGCAGCAGACCCCTGTGTTGGACCACTTATAACCATTGAACAGGGTAGGAGTCAGTGATTGTTTTGCCTGATTTTTGTCTTTTTTAAAATCTTTTCAAATTGATTGCTACTTGTGTTTGGAGGACAAAGCTGACAACACTACCTTCAACAGGAAAAAAAATAATATGGAAGAAGAAAGCAAGCTAGAAGTGAATTTAAAAATAAACACTTTAAGGTAGAAGTTGCACAGACATTTCACTTCTGAAAAACATATTTACGGCAGTTTTCCCATATGCCAAGATGCTTAAAGACAGATATAGTCCTTGTGCTAAAACCCTCACGGTTTCCAGATAAAAGAAGTCAATTATACAGAGTTTCTGTTTAAAAAAAATCTGTCTGTATTATTACTAGTATTTTGGAAGAATTACAGACTAGTCTGTTTAATTGTATTAATTACTAACACTGTATGATAAATCTATCTGTATGTTTGCAATAGGCTGGGACAAATGGTTACATGGCTCCAGAAATCCTGAAGGAAGAAGAGTACAGCTACCCTGTGGACTGGTTTGCTATGGGCTGTACTATTTATGAGATGGTTGCTGGGCGAACACCATTCAAGGATTTCAAAGAAAAGGTCAGTAAGGATGAGGTTAAAAGAAGAACTCTGGAGGACGAGGTGAAATTTGAACACGCCAGCTTTACAGAGGAAGCAAAAGAGATTTGCCAACTGTTTTTGGCTAAGAAAAAAGAGGACCGTTTAGGAAGCAGGTATGCCTTCTCCAACTCAGTAGAATACAGATTAAAGCTGCAAATATTACACAAAATGGGTTAGATCTTCACTTTTTACAGAGTACTGAATTTTTCCTTTCAGTTCTAGGAAGAAAGAGGTGGAAAGTTTTGAAGATGATATGGAAATAAGGAGTGTTGTTGCAATAATGTGGTTACCTATCCTCACTCCAGACAACTTGTTCCCTTCTGTTATTTTCTGTGTTAGATTCCATATAGTTTTGGGAGAAGGGGGCAACTTGTTTTTCTTCCATATTCTTTCCCAAAGGTAAAAGACATTCAAGTAGACTCCTGCATCTGTGCTAGTGCAGACTGATTGCAGAATGTTAGGCTGTATCACTTACTGGAATGGTGTGGGCAGAAATCCAGATCTGCAGTGTGGATTCTCTTCCCTGCAGATATCTAACTTGCAAGGCTGCATCATTGGCTTCTTACTGAAGAGACCTCAACCCCCCTGCTTTGCTCAAGTGCTCTAAAAAATCTTAGAGGTTCTGGTCTTCCTGACTCATCCCAGGGAGAAAAAATATTTGGCACAAATGCCTATAAAACCAAACATTTCGGGGGACTTTAGAGGTGGGTTTGGGTTGATTAAGACTGATGGATGTGCCCCTGACTTAGCAATTTGAAGGGACTGTTCAATAAGAAGAAAACTGCAAAGCTAAACATTGTAATGTAATGTAGAGTTGGCATCTCTAATGCCTCTGATCTCTGTGTGTGTGTGTCTCTCTCTCTCTCTCTCTCTATATATGAATAATTTAGTGCATTTCTAAACAGACAGATTGTGGATCTACATTTGCAATATAGACAAAATAAAAGAAATATAATAAAAATGTAAAAAACTAATAGGAAACTGATAGTACCTATTTTTAGAACACCCTATGATTTGATCATCTGTGAAGACAAATGTGTGTATTGGGTGCTTTATCATTCTAATGGTGGAATAGACAAAGGATCTTATTGAAAATGCATAGATAGTCTTCTAAATTTATATTTCTTAACAATGTGGAACAGTTTTTCAAAATGCTAGGCAAACATTTCTCTGAAAGAATTGACTCTAATGAAAGACAATATATCGTTAATACACATATCTTGGATATTTCAGAGGTAAATGAAGACAGCTATTCTTTGTGCCCATGCAAGGTGTCAGAAAAAAAGTTATTTTTAACGGCACATAGAGTATGTTTAATACAAAATCTATATTATTTTAATGCTTTAAAAGCTTATTTTGAAAGTAAATTTAACACAAAAACATGTAGAGCATTCTAACTTATAAGTCATCATACTTTGCAGAGATTTAGACTTAAAAATTACGTGAAGTAAACAAATTTCAGAGTAGGAGAAAATGAAATTTAGAGATTCTGATTGACTTGGTCAAGTTCATTCAGCAAGTCTGAAGCAAAACCAGCAACAGAGGATTCACTTTCTGTAACCACATCCCCTTTGACTGTAAATTACTCCCTTGGCATTCTGTCTGCTTGCTGTTCCATTACTTCTCAGCAATGAGAGAAATGTACACAGAAAGGTAACTGGACATATTATTTTTAATTTTCTGCTGTTAAAGATATCCTTGCACTTATGTGCTGTAGTTAGAGAAGGAAAACAACAGGCTGTATACCTTGGCTGGGCATCATACAGAGTGAAAACCTGCATGTACCTCTTAAACAGGGCAATACTATTCAGGACAGCTCATCCTTATGTAAAGATTAGTACTGTAATTCTACTAAGGACAACAAGAGCTTGGGTTATCTACAGAAGTGCCTGTTGCATAAGTTAAAGCTGCTCAAAGACAGCTTTACTTTGTACACCTGACCTTTTAAAACACTCCACTCTTTTATTGAAGGACTGATTTCACCAGCTAACTCAGGAAAGGTGAAATCCCTTTTCTCCACTCAAGGTTTTGGGGATTGACATCTCAAATCGCAAACCTGTGAAGTGATTTTTAAATTTTTTTTAATGGAAGAATACAAAATTGACTAACTTATCATACGAGTTTATTTCCTCTTCCTATGTAAGTTACATAATAATGCAGTTCCCAGAGGAAGATCTTGCTCAAGTTTGTCTCCAGCTAGTTGGAAGATGCCTCAGTTCCAGTAGATGGCATTCATGTAGCTTTACATTTTTTGACTTTTTATGGTTTCAGGAGGAGTCACACTACAGCAATCCATTTTGGAGCCTTCACCAGCTTCTAGTGCTTTTTGGTTTATGTTACAGAAAGGAAAAGCAAAATTAAGGGAGATTTCTGTGAGTGCATCTGCCCAGTACAGCTGTCAGTACTAAGGCCCATGAGTGTCCCAGAACAGGAGTTAATTTGAACAACAGCTCTAACACACTTCAGGCTCCCAGTGAATGTAAATAAACCATGTCAAGCTGCTCAAGTACTTGGTATTACTGGGGCAAGTTAGGAGGTGATTTTGCAAGACTCTGTATATGCAGAGGTCATGATCCCTGTTGGCTTAATCATAATGCATAATTTGGCTGTTTGGGGTTGAAAATACCTGTTTTTCATTGCCCAGCATGCCTGGATGGCAGCTTCTGTCACTCTTCAGACTGTGATGTAGCATCCTAGTTGTGGTGATGAGTGGCTGCTGGTGGCTTGCTCAGAAGAACTGGGCACCAGAGGTGCCAAGTGACAATTTTCTAACAGGGGGCTGAAAAGGGCACCTGGTGGTTTCACCTTGGCCATGCCTGGATAGCACAAGGCAGGCTGGAAGCAGGGCAGGACAGCAGGTGAGGAACAGGCAGCAGTGACAAGCTGGAGGAGCTGTTCTGCATTGCACAGTATTGAGGCCTTAAAAAATGAAGATTTTTCCATAGTCACACCAATCTGTGTGGTGCTTCTGCATGCTTGCAAAGCTAAAAAGACTTGCCAAATATTTGCAGTACATTTTGTTCATAGAACATGGTCTAGAAATAGGGCTTACACTTTGCTACGATTTTATATGGAAAATAAAAATCCATATTTTATATGGATTTTATATGCTATGATTTTATAAGGAAGTGGGAAAAGCAAAACACAATGTGTTAGGAACTACCATTTTCTGAGGCCAAAACCCAGACAAATTTGGTTTTCCTATGTTACTGTTTTCAAGAGCAGTGCATCCATAAATACATTTTAAAAAGAATGCATAGGTGTGGAAAAATACAGTGCTTCTCTCTGTTCTTCCTTTCTCTAGAATTCAAAACTCAGACTTTGCATACCTTGACACTGCAGGCACAGTTCAAAAGCTGTGGTCTTTGGTCATACTTTAGTGAGCATACATTTGAGGTCAGATGGTTTTTATTCTCAGAATATCCTACAAGTCTCTCTATGGGTCTACAGTGGAACAATTCACTGTTTTTTCTACAGCTAAAGTTCTTCCTGAGGACTGCAGTTGTTTTTCATAAAACTCATTTAACTTATGTGTTTACAATTATTTAGTCCTTTCTGGTTTTTATTATTGGGTATTAACAATATTATTAAAAGCATTGTGTTTGACAGTGGCACACCTACTTTTGTTAATGTCAAAATTTGTGAATCTCTTGCCTAAAAAAACCTTTGTTCATTTATAAATGTAGTTATTTTGAATGAACAGACACACTAAAAGTGGGAGTGTTTATTTGAGTGACATAACTGAGTTTTGTGAGGTAAATGCATAGCTGCTTTGAATTAAGGTAAAACCAGAAATGTCATTTGTTACCAATTTCCTATTCAGACTGTTGTGGCTTGGAGTCAGTCTCCAGATACATCAACCCAAGGTACCTCAGTCTAGAGTTTAACAGATATTCTTACCCTACAGTATAGGATAGATGTTCTTGCCCTAGTTAATAAAAAGCCAGTTGTTGAACTTGGAGTGTTGGACAGTCAATCCCAAGGTCCCCCTCCCATCCTGCTGTGTGTTCAGTTCTGGTGAAGGTGTACCTTTGGATAGGGGTATCCCAGAGCTGCATTTACCACAGCAGGTGGAGTAATGAGATCAGAATGTCTTCTGCTTCTCAGCTGTGGTTGTATTGAGCAATGTAGTGTTCTTTGGTTAGGAAAAAAGGAATTGTGTTGCATTATTTATATATATATACACACACATATATATCTCCTTATTTTAAAGTATTCTTAGTGTAAAACACGGAGACACATCTGTACCTCTCTGAGAGCAAAACATCCCCCTGATTAACAAACTTGTGCTTTATTGCAGAAATGAAGATGACGACCCAAGAAAACACAGGTTCTTCAAAACGATAAATTTCCACAGGCTAGAGGCAAACCTTATTGACCCTCCATTTGTGCCAGACCCATCAGTTGTCTATGCCAAAGATGTTGCAGACATTGCTGACTTCTCTGAAATACGAGGAATCGAGTTTGATGACAAAGATAAGAAGTTCTTCAAAAGGTTTGCGACAGGTGCTGTCCCTATCCCCTGGCAGGAGGAGATCATTGAAACGGGACTGTTTGAGGAACTGAATGATCCTAACAGAGTAGATTCTGGAGGTTATGCAAATGGAGGTGAAGCTAAGTCAGGAGTTTGTTTGTTGTTGTAAATATCATGTTGTTATCGAAAAGGGTAGAAACCACCTCAGAACTTTGCATATTCTGACACTGTTGCAGAAACTCAATGCACTGGTTTGAGAAGAACCACCCAGTGTAACGTGACATTGACAGGCTATGTAGGACCACCAGCTGTATAGACTGTATTTTTCTTTGTTCTAACAAAGGAGATTATATTTTTGTGTTATTGGAGATTTATCGAATGAAGAACAATATTTCTCAAAACAACTTAGTATAGAAATTCTGAAATAAAAGAAGCAATGATAGAGTGAAGAGGCAACAGCTTTTGAAAACGACTGATTACTGTTTTGAATATGAAGATTTGTTGGTTTTCTTTCTTTTTTCTTGTTATTTCTACTAACGTGTCCTCTTTGTTCTACAGTTTTCAGGAAGGATTTTTTAATTTTCCAGTAATGTTCTCCGTTAGACAGTGGAGTTCATACACCATGTCAAACTTGGATTCTTATTGGTTAGCCAGTCTGTCTGTTGTTTTCTTAAGTTCTGTTAGTTTTTGGATGGTTTGATTGTAACATGTCCAAATTGTCATAAAATATAAAGAAAGCTCTACATATCACTAGGCAGTAACAACAACAGGAACAGACTCTTTTCAAAGTTGGTTTTAATGGAGTGAAGATAAGATTGCACTAATTTAATGGAATAAAGCGTTTATTTGTTATTATTAAGTGTATTCTTTTAAGTGATAATACCATATATACCATATGTATTTGTAAGTAAGTACACATTCTTTTTGCTCATTTTAAACTTTTACCAAGTTTCCTGATAATTTTTCTGTAGTTTGGTGATAAATTAAGCTACAGATAGACCAAAGCAATTTGTAATTGGCTATTTACAAGACATTTATTTCAGTGCAATATAGATTTTAATTCAATAGTTGCAAAATACATTGTACTATTAAGTCCTGTAATGGTGGAAATGTTATGTATGCAGGTTGAAACTATCTTCAAATGTTTATTGATTCTGGTGCAAATTTTGATGTGTTTTTATTTTTCAATTTTATTACAACCTACATTGAATTAATTGGAAACATTTCTGTGAATACTTGCTACTGGTGAAGTGCATTACTCATAAGATGCCTCCTGCTGATTTTCTGTGGTTAGAAAATAGATGGTAGTTGTTTGCACAACTTCTCAAACTGATCCTGCATGCTGGTTACTGTCACTGATCCAGCCATAATTTCCATTGGCTGAAGGGGAAGCTGAAACTGCTTCATTCCTGTGAGTCCTGGAGGCTACTAATGCCCCACTTTCTATTTTTCATGTGGCAAACCTCCTGCTGAACTCCAAGACTTGTCTTATACAGACATTGGGATTGAACCTGCACATCTGTTGGAGAAGAGGAAAAGCAGTAGAAATGATCTCTGCTGTGGTCAGGTCTGTCTCGTGCAGCACATAGCTTTGGTATTTACTTAGAATCTAACAGCTCATCCCAAACACTGCAGCAAACAAAACCTCTTCAGTTTTAAAGTGATTAGTCACAGCTAAGAAATACATTGGTAATATATTGTGTTGTTCTTTTTTCTTTTTAAATTTGCTTTTCCAGTGCTTTATATACTTAATTTTCAAATGAAAATCATGAAGAACAGTGTTACTTAGGATTAGTGGATAATTCTGTTCATGAATTGTAAGTATAAAATTGTCTGCCTTTTGAGCAGAGACTTTCTGTCAAATTGTTTAAAACAATATAAACTGAATTCTGACTTGGTCTTTTAAATGAGAAACATAATCCTGAAAAATTGTGAGAAGCAGAGGAAGCTGTGAGAAGAGTGATGTGGTTCTGGCACAGATTTAGGAGAGCACTTCCACTGCTGACATCCATTGATTTTATTTCTTATTGCTCCCATCTGCAGAAAGCTCTTACAGAGTGGTATTAGGCTAATATATTTAAGAAATCTAGACAGAAAATTTTATTATATATAAGTTTTTTTAAAAACAAAACCGCACAAAAGACACAACCCCACCACCACCTCAAATCTGTAGAACTGCTGTTTCACAACTCCTCCAAAGCCAGAAAGCAGTGCTCTGTAGGTTTTCCAGTGCATAACTAATTTTTCAGAATATACATGTTCCCATTTGGAAAGAGGTTATGTATAGACAGAACCAGAATTTAATCTCATGTTAGGATTATCCTCTGTGATACCAGGTGTTACAAGTGTAGGATTTTCAAAATGTATTGCAGTACTGGGATCTGTGAATTCAGGATGCATAACATTAAGTTATTTAGCTTTAGAAATGTTACAGTGTCACTAAATCCCAGCAGGATGTATATCACTGAGACACCATAATGTT
This sequence comes from Calyptomena viridis, assembly GCA_013390005.1. Classification (NCBI taxonomy): domain Eukaryota; kingdom Metazoa; phylum Chordata; class Aves; order Passeriformes; family Eurylaimidae; genus Calyptomena; species Calyptomena viridis. The sequence continues at coordinate 48,434 of WEIV01011909.1, forward strand.
AAGTGTTTCATGAATCATTCAAAGTAGCACATCAAAAGTCTGATAATGCACAGTTTGGCACAGGGTATGACAGAGAAGAATGTGCTAGTTGAAATACTCATTTTAATTTTCTACAATTCTCTTGCACAACATGGACAACTCATCTTCACACTATGGAAAGGGAGCAGGGCAAAGATTATTTCTGTATTCCTGTTAGAATTTTCAGCCAGTCTTTTAAAAATTAATTTCAACTTCTTTTTAAGGAATCTGTGAAATGCTTTGTTCTTTTCTTCTTCCTGTCACTGTAAATTTCCTTCATAAACTTTCAGGAGCAAAGTTATTTTACAACCTGCTTCACCTTAACAAAACAAAGCCAGCAATCCCAAAAGATAGACATGAACTGTCTTACTGCAATCAAAGATGCTACTTCTGTGAGTAAACTTGAATGTATATGCAAGTGCTGCAAGATCAGGGCCCAAGACAAAAGTATTGATCAAGTCATTGGATGTTTATGATTAAGAAAATGAGGGAAGAATTTGTGGGAAGAAAATAACCTTGTGGTTCCGGGTTACTTGAGTTCTTGTGGCAAAAGAAAATTATGTAATTTGAAACTGCTTTTTCTTCTAGCTGCCTCTCTTTTTTGTGCTTTGCCAGCTTTGTGGTGTCTCACTTGGCTGCCTCTTTTTCCATCAGATAAGATGCATTCAAGTGTTAATCTAATCTAAAAAATGAAACTGTGGACTCTGTTGCATTAAATGCCATCTGTGAAAGGTTACAGAGTGCTCTGGCCACTCTGCAGTGAATGTACCACCTGTCCTGACTTTCCTGCCCCATTTTACTTAGTACAGCTGTTAGAGCTGCTCAATATTTTTAACTGTAGAAGCCTGAAATGTGAGATTTGTAGTGGTTTGAAATCTGGTTTTATAAGAACATCATTTAAAGTTGGACAATGCTGAAGAAAGACTGCTGGCTCTGAGAGGGTAGAACAGGAAGAACTTTCCATTGTATCTCAAGTCCGAATTTTCTTTCATACCATCCTTGTTACCATTACTCCACTAATCTCACCAAGCACAGAGACAAAATGATGTTTGGTATTAATATCAACCTGATGAAATCATTGTTCACAGAGATTATTTCTCAGTGTACCTTCAGTTGTTTCATGCTAAAGGCTTATTTAGTCAATAAATACCTTGTGTTGCAGCAAGTACTTCACTTCTCTATTCCAATATGAAATAGACTTAGTGATTGGAACCCGTGGGCAAATTCCAGGCTATTTAGTAGCATCTGTATTAGGGAAGGAAACTTGACCTTGCTAAGATCATCTAGCAAACACAGTACTTGAGATAGTTATTTCTTCAACCATAAACACATGCAAAACAGAAGTAAGATGAGATCTCTAGTTAGTGCCTGTAATTGTTCATTTCTAGTTATAAAGTGATGCATGTTTTTTAGCACTCTTTTTTAGAAATGACATGCTTATAGTACTGTATTTAAAATACTGTTGCTTTTACAGCATTTAATGATATATATGTAACATTTTTCTCGTTTGGATATCCACATCTATGATTAGGATAAGTAAATATGCTCATGTTATTCACTTAAAAAACATAAGTTGCTTCTTTGATGTTATGACAATAATTTTTATCTTTTTATCATTAGTTTTTAATATCAAAACATTTAAATCCCTTTATTTGTACTGTAATGAATGGTAAAAAAGTATTTTAATTATGTGCAGTGCTTTTTAATAGGATTTAAATGAAGAATTACGATCTTAGCAACTATGGCTCATAACACCACAGAAATACTGGGACTTCTGCTAAGAGCAAAGCATACAGTTTTCCCAAATGACAAACACATTAATTTTGAAATCTACAGATAGAAGAAATTACTGGTGCTTTATAGCCCGAGATCTGACACGTGCAATGTTATTGGCAAAGGTCACCTACCACCAGTGTGGCTTAGGGAGTGCATCTGAAACTTTGCATTTACAGTAGCCTTGGGGAGCTGCATAGGCACAGTGGGGAGTGCATGGCCAGAAACTGAAAACAAATTCAGTTTAAGCATATGACTTTTTATGAGTAGGCACTGCATTATTACAGCAAGTAGCTCTCAATCTAGTATTTAATTTAACAAAAAATAGACCAAAAGATTAATGTCTCTTTGGAAATTGTTTGGCATTTCTCTGAATTTCATTTATATAACTGTGTGAACCTGAGCAGAACTAGTATGAAATTCTTACCAGTTATCTCTCTGCATTTGTAAAAGTGTGAATGCAAGTGCCTTCATCCATGGGAAAATATGCCTGGTCATGTCTGTAGGTAGCACCATTCTCTTGAGCTCATTTTCTTTTATATGGCATAGCATATGGTCCCTACATTTACCCACTTGTGAACCACCTTCTGTCACCCTCTGAAGGCAGCACAATTCTGAATGAAGCCCCTGTAACTTTCAGGGAAACTGAATTGTTACTTCTGTAGCTTCGGCAGACAAAAGGTGCCATAAACAATTGTTGTCAACACCATTTCAGTCAAGCATTACTCCCAAGTGGTGAAAGGCTTTCTGGGGGAGAAACATGGGAAAAATCCCCATGAGTCTCTTTGAAAGGGCTTCTGGATGTGTCAAGTCTATTCCTTTCCCTCTGACAACTCCAAGGCAGCTGCAGTGGTTAATTCCTCCTTTTCCTGTTCACCAAATGCAAGCACAATCTGGTTAGTAATTATTTTATCCTATTGATGCTCTTTATCTGTGCTTTTCAATGTCTGAGCTTTGTTAGTAGGCCAGTTCTTCCAAGTGTCTTTTTTTTCTGGTTAATGTATACCAATATGGTGCTATTGCAGTGTTGGTAGAGTGACTTAAAAAGAAAGAAAATTTTCGTTTTTCTTCTGTACACAAGCATTATTTGAAGTTAAACATCACTAATTAATTCTGACATGTGTTTTATCAGTTGTTCTTTACCAAACTTACATATTGGCCTATACAATTCATTGAAGTTGTTCTGACAGTTACATTTTACAGAGTGGAAAGATACAACGAGGCTGAAGGACACTCTGTGTACATGTCCTTATGATGGGAGTTCCTCATGATGAATGTTTCCGTGATTCATGTTTTTATAAAGAATGCCAAAGGGATGACTATGGATACATCACTTGTCATAACTCGTAGTTCAGTTAACAATAGTGGAGTAACTGTTTAAAAAAACAGCTATTGTACAGGAATGCTCAGTTATGTTTTCTTTGCAATACTTCATGCAAGCATGACATGAGATGTGCTGGACGTGTCTCGTGACTTGGAAATCACTGGGGTAAAAGGGCTACTGCAAGTAAGAACAGATCTGTTAATCAATCCTGTGTGCAAGCATTCCTGCAGCAACACATTCTGTTCTCACTGCACACCTTTTGGGCAGTGGTGAAAACTTTTTTAACTACATTGCTACTCTGCAGTGCTTAATTACAGCTCAGGCTGTGGAAATACACTGATGGAGCTAAAAAGAGAGAGGCCAAAGGGAAGCCCTTATAGCATTCCTGTTTGTGCACTTCCTTGTGTGAAGGAATTAAATTCATAGGAAGGAGTATGGATCATTTTAATAATAACATCATGATCATAAAGAAGAACCACTAGTACCAGTTATCAGTTTCTCTTCAGTAACTGGAGGGAGATGGCCAAAACATAATACCAACAGGATGTCATGAACAAAAGGAAGAAATTCCATTGAACTCAACAGGACAGTTGACAGAATATAGTAATCTCAAATATGGTATCTGGCTTGTAAATCTGTTTTATTCTATCCTAATTATACAGGAACTATGAAGCTGATGTGAAAACAGTCATTAGTCAAAGAAGTTTTTTCTGATGAATACAGGAATATTTTTCTTTTTATTCTTTCCAAGGTATGTTTCCTCCCTTCCTCCAAACTGACTTCTATACTATTCTCCATTAGGACTTAATACATTAATGCAATTCTCCAAACAGATAAGAGTCTATTTTTGGCCCCAAAACTGGGATGGAGTTGGTAAAACCAGAGCTACACTGAGAACATAATGATATATCAGCAATTAACTGGTGTCAAAAAATATGAAAAAATATAAAATCAACATATATAAAAAATTAGGCTGTAGTTTAAGGAATATTTTCTGAAGCAAAGAAGAGAGATTTTAACTCGCATCAGTTCCTTAGTACAATTACTGTACATGTCTGTAAATAAACTGTATCACTGGTGCAGGCTATTTTAATCAGCATCCACATAATAATAAATATTCATCCTAATAAGTAAGGTTTGAAGAGGCCAATTTAAATATCTTGCTACCCAGAGTGAAGGCATTTCTGAATATTTGATTAAGACAGCTAAGCTGTGCTCACAGCAATATATGCAAGTATGTAAACTTCTGGTTCCCTCACTAACTTAGTGAAGGTGAGAAATGATAGTGCTGAAATCTGGAACCTGGCAGCAAACTAATGAGCTGTCAGAGCACACTTGCATAAAAAAAATTCAATTTCAAGGTATTGCATTAAAAAGGATGAGCTGTCTCGAGAGGCTGGGCAATGATTCTATAGTTATGCATCTATCGATACTCAGATCTGGTTTTCTTTAATGAATGGTAAAAGCAGCAACATTCTCAGTCCTTTTTGAAGAAATGTGGGCAGCAATGTTCTATAGCTGTATTGCTCAATTGCATCTTTTCATCAAGTACAGAGGAAGAAATCAGCAATCTTGTGAAATCGTAAGGATACTTTGTTTGCTGCTTAAAAGAATCCAGTAATGATATATTGTCTGATAGAACCTGGGAATTGGTAGTTTCTCTTGCTTTTATCTTTATCTTATAAGGCATTCCATAATGAGAATTCTTCTCTGTTAAATCAAGCAATGGATAAATGTTAACTACTGGTTTTCCTAAATTCTGCACTCCAGGTGATTTTCTCATTTCTGCAGTTCACATTTTTGCTCTTCTCCCCATCTTTCTGTGTCAATATTAAACATTATATTCTTTTTGATGTGAATAAAAATGTGGTGACAGATGCTGGATGAAAAGTCCTATAATTCATTAATTCATAACCCTAATCCAGGATCTACTGCCCTTGAGAACTAATACTGAATGTGTACTCTTGTATTCAGTCCTTCTAAAGGCTCTTATGTTACACCAGTTCCAGGCAGGGAAAGGAATAAAGAAATGGATAATCTCTTCAGAATTTTCCATATGCCTTGTACAGACAATAGTGGATCAAGTGTTGAAAACAAAGAAAGGAAGGAAACTTTGATTTCTGGCCAAGAGATTGAAACCTCCTGATCTCTTGCCAAGGTAGTTTATTTTGCTGCCAGCAGTTTCCTCACCTTAAACAGCTCCTTTTCATCTGCAAAACTAACACCAGTGAAGGAAACAGGCTCTGCAGAATGGCAGCACTGTAAGGATCTGCTCGAGTTAATATAGGGACTAATTCACTTTCAAATTTTGATATAGCTCAGAAAACACACACCATTGCAGGCAGGGGGTGACCTCAGGTGATTCCTAACCAAATTTTATTTATTCTCCAAGTACATAAAAGTTACTGGGTTTGTGAATGTTGATCTCGTACTGCACAGAAAATACTTAACTGCTTTTGCTACTGAATAAAATATGACTCTGATTTTCAGGATTCCATCTATTCTGTTCTTTTTAAAAATGTTGAGATTGACCAAATTTAAGAAACTGAACTCGTTTGAAGTGAACTGAATGAAGTGAACCAAGTTCTGAAACTTGGTGTCCCTCAACACTGGTGAGTTACTGCAGTTACATCATATCCTTAGTGTTTATACAAGTGATTTCAGAGCAATCTCTAAGCAGATGTGAAGCACAAGTTCTTAGATATTTTGCTTATCTTTTTTCAGTGAGAAGAAGATGATGATGAAGATGGTAAGGTCTGAAGTCCAAGGTTTGCTGTGGGTACCATACAACAAGGTTTTTGCCCTGTTATGCTCACAGGCCCAGGACCAGGCACGTGTGATGAAATTATCTGCTGTGCACTAATAGAGCATAAATGTGCACCCCTTCAGCCTGTTGTCCCAATCATATTTATGCAAGGCTAAATAACAGAGGGATTAACCTACAGGTATCTACTTAGTCCTTAGTTTAGAACTAAAATAGAGGGAAAGTTTGTATTTTGAGAATTATAAATTAAAACAGTAGTGGAAATTACTAGTTTTGAGGGGAAGAAATTGTAATTAGTGAGCTGTGTTAGCAAACATCTTCCAGTTTTTGTCTAGATGGACACAGAGATAATTTGTTATTCTGAGATCCATGAAACAGTCACTGCACCAGACTGTAAACTGTTGTTCTGAAACGACCATGATCTTGACATTATCTGAGAAATAGACATTTTAAAATCAAGTTAAGACAGGATATGCAGGACCTTAAATCTTCACTTTAATCAGGAGTGGCAGTAAATGCATTAATTGTGTTTTGTTCCTGCAATTTTCCGGTAAGGAAAAAAATACACTCATTCTGTAAAAAGCTATTATTTTAAATGAACAATGCTATTTTTATTTTTTTTTACAATAGCAAGAGAGGAAATGCTGCCTGAATCCTTTTTTTTCCCCCTTGGAAATACTTTCTAACTTATAGTAAATGAAGTGAACAACCCTCTATTCATTTGGTTTTTCCTTTGTATAGCTAGCAGACTGCAATTAATGCTTCTACCAGCAGAACTGATAAATAAGAGAATGAAGAAATAATATTTCAGACATTGACACATATCTCTGGGTCACCTAGATGACAGGAGAATATTTGGACTGTTTAGAAGAAATTAATTTATCTTCTAATAGTAAGTGAAAACATGAAGCCTCCAACTATCAGGCAAGAACTCTGTCTAACCTAAAAGTGCATACAAAGCTGATTACAATGAATTTCTGTGTATCCTCCTCCAGAGGGGTGGTTTACCTACCAATTTTTCAGTTGCTCAACATACATTTTAAAGATTACTGCACAGTCATTTGTATAGTTTTGTGTTTCTAGTGAGAACATAAGTGGTTTTGCCAACTTAAAGGCTTTTGTTTCACTATAGGAGCAAAGCAAGGGGGAGGGAGACAGAAGGAGACACTTGAGCAGCTTGAGAGCACAGTACTTGTGCTCAGAAGAACTCAATTAAAAATGCTTTTTTTTATAAGAGTCTCTGTGGTCACAGATGCTTATCTTTGTAATTCTAAGGATTTTTTTGGGCTATTTTGCTTCAAGTTCAGACAGCAGCATTTTTATTTACTTTTTGCTTAATGTTAACTCTTTTTAGAGCAGGGAAAAGTTTCAGAGAAAGTAAAAAATTATTTTTAACTATATGGTAGGACATACCCTTATGAAAAAACATGGTCCCTCTTTTCTGGTTTGAGAAACAGGCACGAGTTCTAGTGAAAGAATACTTAAGATTTCCAGATGCCAAATGGATTTATTCTGAAATAAATTATTGAAAAATGAAACAAGAAGTGTATTGAGCCCAGCCCTACTTACTGGACTCAAACTCCACAAAAACTTAGAGAAATTAGTAATATGAAAGAAGGAATTTTTTATTTAATAGAAATCTTAATCAGACAACTGTCCATAAAAACAGATTTATTATGTATTATTTGACCCAAAAGAAGTGGAAATCTTATGTCTGGGTAACAGCAGAGTATGTGTGTCACAATGGGATTTTGTCTTTGTTGGTATTACAGAAACCAAGTTAGAAAGTAAGATATTCTATTTTGTTTCAGAGTTTAGAATTCTAGCATTAAAAACAGGACAAATGTTTTTAACGATTAACAATGGAGATCATATGTGACTGTTCAAGACATCCATTGTTGGGAGTTCATCTCCTGGGTTTAGTTTTTAAATTAACCTTGCTGTACTTTTTCTGCTACTAAACTGCTGTTGAAGAGCAATGCAACAGAGAATATACTAAAATAGAAAAAAAAAACCTGCAGCTGATGAATTATGGTTAAATTAATTTCAAGAATTAAATTTACTCTTGTGAGGAATATAGATCATAATGTATCTCATGTCATTGTTAGCTGACTGTTATATTTACATATTCATGTTATAATCTTCATATAATGTATCATATATTTATCACTTTCAGCTGACAGACCCCTTAGTCACCAAAGGCTTTAAAGCAGACCAACTCAGTCTTTTTTTAAAGTGGACATGCTGACAGACCCCAAAAGCTTCCCATCTCTAAAGTGGGATGATAAGAGCACACAAAATAGCAAACACAAAGCTGCCCAGTGTGCCTTACTGGATAAATTCCTCAGTTTTGCCTTCCATTTGGGCAGCTCTCAGCAGCCTCCTAATCCATGTGTAATGTACCAGCTCCCCTTTAGGTGCCTATAGAAACACCCTTATTTCTAGAGCTGGTTCTGAGCCTTTTCCCTGCTCCAAGCAAACCCTACTCAGTCCAGATTCCCTGCCTGCTGTGCCTCTGCCCTGCCCACCCTCTGCTCCAGAGGGGTCAGTGCTTCTCCAGGCTGCTCCCTCTCCCCAGAAGGCTGTGTGCAGAATTAGGGAAAGGGGAGTAGAGTTTGCTGTGCCTGTACCTGCTCCTGCAACCTCTGCATAAACCATAAGCAGCATAAAAGTCAGTAAAATAAATACATCTTCGTCCCACCATTAACTTTTCGGTGTAATTTTTCCACTCGCACATTAATCCCAGGTTAAGAAATCTGCTCCAAATGTAATTAAAATGGAAGGATAAAGATGAGAAAGGTAGAATAGCCACAGCTTTGTAAAAAAATGCAATGCAGGAAATTGAATTATGATTTTTGCACAGAGATACAAATTTTTCAAGGTTAACAGCTGAGATTGCAAATGAGATTTTGCCATTAGTGCCATTTCTATAGCAGAAAGACACAAACCCCAAATCCTCGCTGGCTTCTCCCAAATCCAGAATTTCTTAGATCTATGTTCAAGAACATTGTTTAGCAATAATTGCTGACAGTTTCTTATGCTGCATAAACAATTCCTCCTCCCACCTAAATACAGAGTTTCCAATTTGTGGCTTACTTGTCTCCCAGTTTACTTAAAGGTGTGTATCATCAAAGTATGTAGATAAGATGAACTGAGTTTGTATCTTGGTAATATGAATTATTAATGGTGAAGTGGCCTAATTTAATACAAGTTTTGATATTAGGCCACCTCCTGAGAATATTTTAAAATACAGAATGCATATTGACAAGACACATGGTAGCTGCCCTACCCTGACTTCACTGTGGGTATTGACACAGTGACTTAGGATCTAACAAAAAAATCTGCTCTCATTGAGATCATCTCAACCACTTGACAATTACCAAAGAGGAGGGAACAGATAAAATTGTATTTCATGGTCAAATTTAAGGCAGGTGTTTAGTATTTCCTGGTGTAGTATTTATCTGAACACTGTTTTGGGCAATATATAATGGATTTAAGAAATCAGCTGTATCGTGTACATTGTGTTAAGAGTATGAATTCACTGTTTTCAATCTACACAAATCACCATTTTCTCTGCAGTCACTTGAGTGTTTTAAATGTGATTAACTCTGTATTTTTCTGCTATAATTACACAGGGCAGTCATTCCTCTCAAGTATTGGTTAATAACCTTTAATAACCTTGTTAATAGCCTTTTCAGTGTGCCAAATTTCAGGAGCCCAGCTTGACATGAAGTGCAAGGATAATATCTATACAGCAGCCTTAACAGCCTAGGGGTTAGTTCAGTTTGTTAGTCTTCATAGCACATGGGAGGTACAGTTCCTTCATCAGCTTCAGAAATCATCTTCCACACACAGAAACTGCACTGTGATTTCTGCCAGAAATCACAACACCATTTGCTCCTTAAGATACCTGTAAGTACTTTGTTTTATTCATGTTATGGAATTTATTTTTTTTTAAAGCCCCATTTCTGTGGCCCCAAATTTGTTAACAAATAGATCTCAGTTACAATCAATATGTCTTTGGTTTGAATGTTAGAACGTGCAATTATGTTTGCACAAATCTATGCAGATGCACTTTGATTGTGAATTGTCTTCTGATACAATTAAGCAAATAAATAAAAAATGAAGATGGATGGTATTAGAGCAACAAAGTGCCCATTACAATTACAGCAGCAGAGAACTGCAATAAGAAGGTTGTAGAACATTTCAGTCTACCTTTTAGTACTTGGGATTTGGTTGTACTTTGAGATTTTAATTTCTCATAGGCTCTGTGATTATAACAGACCCCCTTTTGAGAGGGTTTTCCTGCAATTTTCCAGTGAACTAGACCCTGCTCCTGCTACTCAAAACACTTCCATTTGTGTATGGGAACTATCTCTCCCAGAAAGGGGAGAAGATACATTAGTTTTGCTTATTATGTGAGCACTCAAGTGTGGATTTTTGTTGTTTTTGTCTGCAGTATGAATCTGAAAAAAACTGTCCCAAGCCACTATGTATTAAAAAACTTGTATTTTACCATCATCTTGTAGTAATCACTGTAGTCCTTAAAGTATATAGAGATCAAGTAAATGTTCTGGTTTAAGTACAGTTTCCTTTTAAAGGATTGCATCTGGCAGTAGGAGGTAGAATAAACATTTTTAGATTGTATTATGATTAGGAAGCAATGGAAAGGGAGGCCTGTTGTATGTGAGAGAAATTGGAAAATACATTTTAAATAGAATTTAAAACCTTTATTGGTGGCTCTTTTGGGAAAATCTGCTAGCATTTACTGGGAATGAAACATGCAGGAGCCTGCAGAATCCAAAGAAATGGGCAAATGTGTCTGATTCTTTTATATTGTTCCTATAGTTTTTATTTATAAAACTATGTTACAGACTACAAAGTTTATCTACTGCTCTTTCAAAACCACAGATAGTTAAAAATCAGCAAAAATCAACTGCTGAGAGTTTATAATTTTAAAATGATTTAATAATTTTCTGTAAAGGCAGTGTAATCTTACCAAAAATGCTGTAAAAAGTCAGACCAAAAATAGAGTAATGGTGGAATACTCACACATTCAGACTAAAAAGAAAATGCTGACTGTCATTTTCCATTTTCAGAAGTTCTCTTTTTTTCAGCTTCATCTTTCAAACTCATATAAATAAACATATTAACTGCCTGGCATAAGAAGTGGACATTATCTCAATGTTCAAGCCTCGTGACTTGGTGTGGACATTCCACAATGTACTAACTATAGGGATACTCCCTACAAATGAATTTATCAGAACAGATGGAGGTAGGACTTCAGGGAAAAAATGCTGAGCATCTGTAGTATCATTTGTGGTTAATGAGAGAGGAAGATAGTTAGTTTTTTAAGAAATCTAGCTCTCCTGCAGGGGCAGAAATACAAAGACTTAGTAAATAACCTCAGATAAATGTATTAAGAGCTGTTCCTGTATACCAGCTGGCCCAATATTTTTATAACTTCAGTTTGATGCCCCATCACAGAGGTGTATATATGAAACACACACTATTTGGATTAGGAAGTAAAATGGAACAGGCCCAAACCAAGTGTGTTACAATACATTTGTAACTGCTAAAGGAGAGCTACATTTCAATGGTTTATACAAAATACTGTGAACTTTCTGCTAAACAGTACATAAAAGCTGGCTTGCTAAAATTCTTTTTTTTTTTAGCTAATGTATGCTCAGAAGGACTAATAATAGGTCTTATGAGTCACAAGCATTCATTAAGTAAGCCACCAGAGTTTAAAAAGCATAACAGTTGAGATCTAGTCTGTTTGAAGTGAACAAGTAAATTAATATGTTTTAAGAAATAGCGACTCTTTTAAAAACACTGTAATAATATGCTTCTAAATATTTAAGATTCTTTATGCAAAACCAGCATGTTAATTACTGGATTAGCAAGAATATCTTTCAAGACCAAACTTGAACCCATTTTCTAGATTTTGAAACACACTGGGAATGCTTTCCTCCCTCATGGTGGTCCCAAGGGGAAATGTGTGAGTCTCACTTGTGTCTGGTTACTCAAGAAGGCACAGTTTAGACACAGCATTTGGTTTTCAATGAAAACCTTTTACTTCACTTATCCAGCTGGCTTGATTTGGGTACAATTAAATCAAATTATTTGTTCAAGATCACTAAGGGAATCAGAGACTTGACTGGGGGAAGAAAGTTGGACTGGGAAAACTGAAAATACTGGTTCCCATCGTGGGACAATTTCTCAGTAGCATTTAAGTAAATTAGAGGGGCAACCTATTGTATTTCAGAGTCATCTGCACAAACTGCTGCATTGTATAGACTAAATTTACATCAGTGGGGAAATGCAGATGCAGAAGGAAAACTGGACCAAAAAAATGAACACTTTCATGCGACAGATATCTTCACAGACATATCAGATAAAGAAAAGGAAAATCTAAATTAAAATTTGCCTTCCAAAGCTTTTTGGGTTTGTAGGGGAAAATATTTTAATGAATCTTTCTTGCTTGTGTTTAGTTGTGTATTAGCCAACCTTCAAAAACTGGGTTTCTTCTAGGACTTTTATAATTTACAGGCATTCCTTTGTGTTTGTTGTTTAATTATATTTTCCTTTTCCCATTTTTTTAACAACCTTAGAGACATGTCAGTCCTATCATGAGACTATCATGTCAGTATGATACCACTGCTTTTATCAGTAAGATTAGGTGATTGCAGGAGATTTTCCCTGCTGCATGCATTGATTGCTGCTAAGAGTAACGAGTTGTCATCTTCTGCAATAACAGAAGGCAAACACATATGCACATTGGCTCACAACTGGCATCGTAAAATTGGGTGGTAAAGGAATAGTGAAATTTATTATTTTCTAATGTGTTTCCAAGGGCAGAACATAATGCTCCAGTAAGGACAGAGACTCCTGCAAATGCTTTCTATCCTCTTACTCCTCCCAAAGCTGACCTCCCTTTTCCAGGCCTTTCATTCCCTCCAACATCAATTTTTCAACGTGTTTTTGTCTTCATACAGTCTTTATTTCAGCCTCAGTCTCCTGACTTAGCCAGTGCTGGCTTTCTCCTTGGCTTGCTGCCTGAGTCCCCTGCTGAACTCAGGATGTGGTTCTGCCAATCTAATTGTGGGCTGCTACTGAAAGGGGTAGTCCGTCCCATTCCTCCTACTGTCTGTCCTGGTCTCCCTTGTGAGCTGAGTCAGGGAACTCAACTTGTATAGTTCCTTTTCTTTCAGTTCAGCTCTCTGAATCAGGTCATCATGGGGTAAAATGAACACCAGTGTTAAAAATCGGTCAGGGTTGGAAGGGATGTGGAATAGGGAGAGGAGGGACCATCTCTTTCAGCCACACTTGATAATTAACGTGAGTTTCATCATTAAACTTAAAATTTTTGGTCCCAAACTCCTCATCCTGCCTTTCCTGTGCTTCATTTTCCCTCTTTAGCCCCTCTTCCTAATGGTCTCCCATTTGCTCCTGCCCTTTCTGCTCCGACCCCAGAGATACCCACCAACTAATGCCTGCTGTCTTGCCCAGCTCCTTTTTTCTGCAACAGACCTGGAATTCACTGATCCCTTGTCAGTAACTGCCTGTGGTCCCTCACTCCATTGCTGTTTACAAAGTATTAGCTCAAGAGGAGAGAAAAATGTTTCAGCAATTAAGACAGATGTCTTTTTTATATATACTCTTCTCAAAGCAGCTTTAATTAAGAAACTCTTACTTGTCCATGAAAAAAAGTCCGAACTGCACGTGTGCACGTGTTATAAAATGGATAAAACCCCTAATAGTTATGATGTTCATACAAATGGAACTTCCCTCACTTTGAACCCTTGTATTAAAAATAAGCAGTGAAATAGTTTTCAACAATAGTTAGAGGCTCTTGTTCCTACTGTAAACAAATGCTGAATATCTGGGCAAAAGTCTCCTCTGTGCAATATAAGTCAACTCCCATTGACTTCACAGGAGTTATCGTGCTATACATGAGAGCAGAATCCTGTCTCTGTGAATAAAGGAGTTTTCTCAAGAGTGAGGGGGCTCTGCACAATGAATGCATTTTTACCAGCCCTTTCTGATTCATTGGCAAACTCCCAAACACAAGAACTGTTTCTGTAGTCTTTCTACTCTCACAATGACACACATTTTCTTTTTCATTTTTAGTGGGAAGTCTTTTGTATTTTTTTTTTCTCATGAAAAAGTGTGTCTTATGCCTCTTGGTATTTTGTACAGTGAAGTAGAAAGTATTTCTCAGTCCCTTTTTTGAAGTTGGTCCTTCCTGAGTTGACCACGTATCTTCCAATTCCAGTTTAAAACTTATGTGAGGATAAAGCAGCAGATTTGAGCCTGATGCATACATCTCCTGCAATTCAAAAGCTGCTTGGAAACCATACTGGGCAGGCCCCTGTGGAAGTTAACAGCAGCCCCAGGGAGGTATCCAACTGGTGCCAAAGTTGTGTCATGCTGTGGCCCACCCTAGACCCAAAGTAGAAAAGAAGGGGGTGGCTTTCTAGTCTTCAGGAACTCTCAAATGGGCCAAAGTGAAATTCCTTTTAGAAACACACGCAAAAATTAACTTGTGCTGAAGAAGCTGTAGAGTTTCTGTACTGTGACTGCAATCTTGTTTCCTATCATATTTTATTTTTTGCCCAGAGTTCTGTGTGACAATTTTAAAAAAGAACTTAGCAGGTATGTTTGGACAATTAATATTTTCGAAGTTTAATATTTTTTGTGTTAAATGGTTTACATTTTTATCATCATCATACCTTATTTTCTTGATAGTGACTCAAGGTGGTTTTCTTCCTGTTGTGCTTTGGGAAACACCAGTGCAATTGGTATTATTACCAAGCTGCCATGCAGATAAAGCTGCCTTTCCAGAGAAACAAGAAATTGTAAACTGAGGAGCATTCCTAGTGCTGAATGGTCTGTGAGATGAGCCCAAACTTGACAGTCATCAAACATCCACCAGTATCACTCACTCATTTCTGTGGAACCAATTCAAATATTTCAGTTACCATCCAACACACACAACTGGATTTCTTCCAAAGCTGAGTTAAAAGCTGTCTTTATATCTAATCTCATGTTTAAAGCTCAAGCACAGGTGTATCCACTATCTCTCCTGATATAAACTATTTAAATATTTAATTGCCCTCACAGTCGGGCAATGTCAACACTAGGTTTGTCTAGCTCTAGTTTCCTCAAATGGATACCATTGCCTTTAACAGTGAGGTTGAAAAGGTCATACTATCAAGATCTCTTTTTTATATTTAAGGACTTATTCAAAGTAATCCAGTCTTTTGGCAGGTTTCTTTCTTACAGAAGCTAAATAAGCTGAAATGTGAAAGCTCCATATTCTAAGTTAGCTTGTCTTCTGCTCCCTGGATAATTTTTCTGTTCCCTTTGAACTATCACTAATATTTTCCTGCTATTGTAAATATCAGAAGTGGCTGCAGGTGTTTTTTGTACAGTTTCTTCATTGATGTGTGCTTCTTTCTAGAAGAGAAGTTTTTATGCACATTAGACTGCATTAGTTCTTTTCCATCTCCCGTGATCTGGCTCTGCCAGGCTTGGACTTGGTCCCCAGCCCAGGCTGAGCCTACACCTGGCCAGGGCCCTGCCCACCTAGACCCCGACCCCAGGGCTCTTGCAGGGAACCCTAGAGCAGATCATGTCATCCCCATTCAGTACTTTGCATTAACTGGGGTAGGGAGGGACCTCTCCAGTGTTTCACCTGGGATCAGTGTCTAGTTAATGGGTTTGTGTGTCCATGAATCAGAATATTGATGCTTTGGCATCTCGGAAATGGTTGGATTTTCCATGGAGGTGAGGATGCACCATTCCATCCAAGTCAGGCTGGGCCACGTGACATAACTAATTTTAAAAAAGAGCATAGTTGTTGTTATAGTAAAACTGAGCCTCTGAAACTCACTGGGACAGAGTGCAAAAAGATTCCTATGTTTTACCATGTGCAGACCAGAGTTTCAGTGGCTGCTGGATAATATTAGTTTCTCTAATACTTTGGTTTGCATTTTATTTTTTTATATGAATAAATTTAGATGTTGACGTGTCATTGCATAATGTAGGGCTTGGTAATTCCTTAGAGACAATCTGATTGTTTTTAATCTGTACTAAATCCTCCAGCCTTTTGTATGTAGCAAACTTTAATGTTATTGAACTAATATGGTGCCCCATCCCAAAAGATGGCCATAGGTACATTTTACTGACATATTATTCCCTAAAAGTGCAGGATACCTCTTGGAATCGACTGGGAAAAACAAATCAGCAAAGCAATTGTTAGAAGGGAATGAGAGTGTTTTTGCTCAGTGACATTTAGAAGAAAAATAAAAATGGAGAGGGCTTATTTTTTGCCTGAAATGGAATCTATTAGCTGATCAGCGTGACACAAGGTGGTGAGTGATACACAGTATTTCCTGCTGTTGTTTGACAGCAAATAGAATGATTTAGATGGTACGCTGTAACAGAAGAGACTGGAATCAGACAGTCAGGAGGCAAATAGGTTTATTCTGTTTTATACTTTACTGCTTTCTGGCATGAATAATACTGCAACCATCATAAAGATTTAAGGTAATCATGTTGATAAATACATGTTTCCTTTACACTAGTAAGTCCTCTTGTTGAAGACAACTCTTGTATTGTTTCTCTTACATTTTAATAAGTAGTCTGGCATAGCTTTTTCACTTGGTTTGATCTCTGGCCTATTTTAAGAACTGCTTTGATGTAGGAGCTCCCCTGTTACACTTGAGTTTTGCAAAGTCTCCAATTAATGCCATTACTGATAGCGGCTGAGGAATCTCTGAGGGAGAAGACACGGGATGACCCTCGGGGCGGGGGGAGCGCAGGGTCTGGCACCGCTCCGCTCCGTCCCGGGGACAGGGAATTCCAGATTTCAGCCAGAGCCTGAACGGAGTCTGCTCCTCTGCTGCCAGCCGGGGGATGGGGAATTTTGTGCTGGAGCTTCAGGAGTGCGAGAGCAAGTTTGCTTTCGAGGCCTTGCGCCCCACAAGTCGTATTGGCACGAGCTCTTCTGCAGCACCCCGCCACGCCGCTGTTCCCGGCCCAGGGACACACAGGCAGGGCTGAGGTGCGGGTCAGGAGGGGCACACAGGCAGGGCCGGAGTGCGGGTCAGGAGGGGCACACAGGCAGGGCCGGAGTGCGGGTCAGGAGGGGCACACACGCAGGGCCGAGGTGCGGGTCAGGAGGGGCACACACGCAGGGCCGAGGTGCGGGTCAGGAGGGGCACACA
>WEIV01011909.1:66187-81273 GCA_013390005.1 Calyptomena viridis
CCAGCCGTGCCCGGCGCCCCCCCCGCGCTCCGGCGGCGCAGGGAGTCCAGAATGAATGAGCGCGAATTGCCTTTGTACTTGTGGCTGCGGGTCGGGGGGAGCGCAGAAAAACCTCCAAACCCCAAAAAAGTTCATGAGTCCCAATTCCAGTGATCGTTGTCTTGTCGTTGTGCGTCATCGTGCTAAATTTGTTCCAGCGTGGGGCTTCTGGGCCTTCTGTTTTCTTAAAGGAAGCCTTCAAAGGGAGGCTCTTCAGTAAAGCCTGTGAAGGCAGTGTTTGTTTTCCTATTTTCAGGTAGTCATCCCATTGCTTTCCTCTGAGCTGGAAAGCATGTTATCATAATCTTGTTGCTTCCAATAAAAATATTTGGATTTTCCGAGTGTGTTTTCTCATATTCAACAGTTGTACAAATGCTTAATATTAGGATGTTTCTTCAGCCCTCATGGGACATATTTACTGACTTCAGAAAAAGCTGCGTCTCCTCCCAAAACTTGGATGTAGTTGGGATACTTAATCGTTGTGCTTACAAAACCAACAAGAATCTCAGCGTGGTGTGAAGGAACAGGCCAATACATCCTTGGCCTTGACACAATCTCAATGAATGCTGATATTGAAATAGCGAGGAGGAGCTTTAAGCGGACTGTGCTTTCTCTGCCGTGCCAGTGTCTCCTGTCTGTCGGGAGAGAGCCTGAGCTCTGACAGGAGTTCCCCTCCATTCAGATGGAAATAAGAGCCCGCAGCTACTCTGCCAGTTGAATAGCAAAGGAGAGGAAATTTCCACTATGCTGTTGTCTAGTGGTCTTTCCGTACAGGCAGGTTTCCTCAAGTGCGTGGGCTGGGTGTGTGGATTGCAGAAGTCTGGCTTTGTCATGAGTCTGAGGAGCACAGACTGTAGGCATGTTGGAAATAATAGCTTGCACTTTTTGCCAAAAAAAAATGAAGATGAAAGCACCTTGTCTGTTTAAACTTATATAGAAGGATAAGTCACTTAGGATGTTACTGGTCTGTGTAAGTCCAAGACCAATAGATAACATTTGAAATTGAGATAGCTTAGTTGGTAATTGAGTTTCTAGAACTACTTGGTAATAGATGTTTTTGAGAAAGCATGTGTAGACAGTTTGAATAATTTTACTATGTGTAGTCAATTAGAATAATTTTACTTCATTAGTACGTTTTCTTTAGTGGTTGAGGTGATTGGCATGTGGTTAGTGTTATGTACCATTTCCTCAGCCTGGATTAAGACGTGAATGTGTAGTATCACTATAAACTTTCAGTGTATTTTTTAATCAGTATTTGTTTTGTCATTTTGTGATTAACTTACCATGCTTATTTGATTTAATTTAGTTATATAGTCTGACTGTTTGGGGGCACAGTGTGTGGCTTTCTGTTTGGTTTTACTTTTTAGTAGCAGGACACTAATTGTGTGGCTCTTTTGGCACAGAAGAATATGCAGGGTTTGGTCTCATTTCTGCTGCTGCAGTACTGGTGTGAGTTTAGATTTGTCCCTCTGACTCCTGTTGCTTTTCTGGTGCTGGTCTCGTGGCTGAAAGTTGAAGAGGTGGGAGAGGAGAGCTGTGGTTGCCAGCCTGCTGGGCTTTCATGTCTCCAGGGGCAGCACGATGAGAGTTCAGTTGGCTCTGGTTCTGTGCATATTTCTCTTGTCTCAAGACACCCTCCTTACGGAAATAACACATAACAAGTAGAGAAATAATTATTCACAGTATGTGCGTGTTTTGCCCTTGTCTGAGACAGTCCCGGAGCTTTATGTAAATTGTAACCACAAGGCAGTGATTCTCTGTGAAACCCAGTGCTGTGGTGTTGGGGTACTCCTCTCTTGGCTATTTCTACAGCAGGATTTGTGAAAAGATCAAACACAAGCAGCTGCTGTACTCATATTTGTCATGTAACAGAGGTACGTTGCCTCTTAGAATTTGGTAAAGAGTTGCCTGTTGCAGTTTGGTGAAAGCCTTATAATATGTCTCCTCTTAGGACAAAAAGTTAGAGAATTTAATTCTATTTTTTGCAGACTTGAGGGATAATTCAGTTTGAATCTTTCACAAATTAGCATCCAAACCTACACAGCCTCCCCCCCAAACCTATTTTTAATTATTTGGCGTAATCATTTGTTGTATTTAGGAGATAGAAAATGCTGGGAAACTTGTCGATGACTCGAGGTGTTGGTGTTCTCAGGCAGCAAGGCATGAGGGCTGCTGATAATCCTTGCAGAGGTGACGGCAAGGAGGGTCAGTCCTGGGGTCCACCCAGCTGTAATCAGACAGGGCAGAGGAAGGAGGACTTGGCAGGCTGCCCTGCGAGGGAAAGGAGGATCAGCATGGGACTGTAACAGCAGGGTGCTGTGCCTGCCTGGAGTTAGTGTAACAGGGGAGTGAGATCATCATGGAAGTCCTCTGATGGATGATCACTACACACTCCGATGTGTCCACACTCTTAGAGGACAGGCAGTAAATTCTTTTCACAGAAAAATAATTTGTGCCCCAAAAAAGGCAGTATAGGCTTTAGCAATACTTAGCTATGGTCACACTAGATGTCAAGTGTATCTAAGTCTTTCTGTAAGGCTGGTTATATCAAGGTGTTTGACATATAGGTGACCTTGTCTTGAAGTATATAGAAATTCACACCTGCTGAATTTTCTTTTGAATGCTTGGTTGTATCCTTCAGTGCACAAATATGTGTTTGTAATTACAAACTCAGAAACCCATCAACAACACCCAACACGTTATTTTTAGGAAAGCTTTCCACCATGTCAGTGCCTATACAGTCTTGTTGGTTGCCATAGCAAAGGATCTGGTTTTGCTTCTATTTCATCTTCCCTGGGTTCTGATAGGACATACAGGGTTGTCAAAGTTTTAACTGTTATTCTGAGTCGAATCTTCTGGGTCCTCCCTCCATCAGTGTTTTGAGCAGGGTTTTAATGTGATTTAGATTTCTTCATGACTAGTGTAATATTAAACATTCTGGCATCACTGTCTGCCATTGCAGTAGAATATTTTATTTTGCTTGGCACTTGGATCTTTTTCAGATCACTCTGAAAAAGAGCATCTTGCCTTCTCTTGTTGCAAGTATCACTAAGCTCTAGTTAGTGAGGCTGTTTTGGGGGTTTAGGGTTTTTTTGTGTTCTAGATGCTTAATCATGACATCAGGCTTTTGTGATTCTTTGCAAGTGTTGCACTTGACAGTTTTTATTGTCTCCTGAGATATAGCCATGGTATATGAGGAGCCCTGGCTTGTTGTGACAGAAAATATATCATGGGACTGAGGTTATATTTCTGCAAAGTCTTCTTCCTCCCTCTACTGCCCCCCAAATCTGGAAAACTCTCATTGTCAAGTGTCTAAGAAATAAAGTTGAAACATGATCAGTGATTATGTAATGTGTATAGTTTTGTTAGTTTAAGGAAAGAAATCCATCTGCAATGTGGACTAAACCCTCTTGATGTTCCTGGCACTGGTGGTAGTCACTGGGAACATTACTTGGGTATTTAGATCCCACTGGTTAAAGATGCTGAAGACTAATCGTGCAGGTGATAGGATCAATGCAGCATGGAATCAAAAAAACAAGGAACACTGCATTTAATTTTTGCTGTTGCAGGTGATATTGAATAAAAAATTGTTTCCATGTCTGTGGGAGTGTTTATATTGATACCTGTATATAGATAGATTTGCCAGTCTGGTTTATGCCAGACTGACATGGTTTTTATCACTTTTGCCATGTAAAGTTTGGAAAGCTCGTGTTCATCACTGAAATGATGGCCAAGTATGTGATATCTTGCATTCACCAGAGTCAGAAATTCTAATTCTAACAATGGAGAAGTGTTTTGATCCCTGTAAATTGATTCCAACTAAAGATGTACCAACATGGGTGGTTCAGAAGTAGTGGTTTTCTAAGTTTGACTTGCTTGTGTTTATGTCATTAGGATATGAAGGAGTTTTGGTACTGGGATGCCCTGGAAAAAAGAAAACCAAAGCAGCTTTGTAAATTTTAATGCAGAATTTTGGTTTTGAGTTTCTTGTGCTACAGGTTTAGTATAGCAAAATGTTCTAGAACAACTGAATTGGGTTGCATGTTGGATGTGGTAGCTGTACTTTCCTTGGAGTAAATGTGGAGGATAGTTTTTCACTGTTCCTTGGGTACATCTTGTTTCCTGACAAGAAATCCAGTGTTATGTGAAGTTATTTTGGCAGAGTTTCTTGACAGGTTATGGCTCGCTCATTGTGATTAGCTTAGGATAATTAGTACTAATAGGCTCACAAAGAGCAGCTTACTGAGTTCAGGGCTGTTGGAAGTTGCAGAGGAGTTTTTTGTTTGTTTTTTCCCCCTCTTTTTAATGTGGCAAAGTAGCATAAATGGGGCAGTTCTGATTTCCTCAATACTTGTATAGCTCCCATTCTTTTTGACAATGTCTGTGCATGTGTCCTTAAGTCTCAGGTGCTCAGTCTTAAAACAGAATCACACACTTTTTTTAGGTTGGTATTGTATACTCGGATTAATGAAACAAGTTCAGGCTGGGAACATGTGTGTGACTGGTGAATTCCAGTAAAGTTGCTGGGTCCCCAGGGTAGATTGGTAAAAGCAGGTGGATGTGTTGGGCAAAGACTTGATAAATCTGAATAGAAGGTGTGGTTTGTTTCCAGAAATCGGTGGCAGAAAGTACTTGCACCTTGAGAAGTCTCTTTTAACAGGACCTGTGTGTGAATGAATGCTCTGTGTGGACTTCCTCAAATATTAAAAACGTCATTAAACACCAATTGCTTCCTTCCAGTGTAATAATTTTATCTTTTCATTCAGTTCTTTCACCTTGCTGACAACCCCTTCCTTTCTAGATACAAAACTAGAATTCCCTTACACGAGTGAAACAATTTTTTTCCTAATTCATTGCTTAGTCACCTTTGCCAGCTTTCCTGTGTAGCCCAAGGAGTGTTTTTTAATGCTTCTCTCTTAAAAATAGAGATACCAAAATGCCCTGTAAGTTTTAAGAGTCCAAAAATGTTAAGAAAACCTCTTTGTATGCATTATTGTGCACTGTGCATTACATATGTACGCTAGGGGCATATTTATAACTACAAACATTGTATTGCTTGTTTCCCGTCTTTATTTTCAAGATAGATAATGAAATTAGATGAAACAAAAATAGTAATTTCAGCTTCTTCTTTACAGGATTGATCTTGCTATTCTATCTGGTATTCTATGGCTTCCTAGCAGCACTCTTCACATTCACAATGTGGGTTATGCTTCAGACACTGAGCAGTGATATCCCAAAATATCGGGACCGGATTTCTAGTCCAGGTAACACTGTATTTGTTTTTTCATAAACCTCTTAGTTTAACAACTAAGTTTCGTTTGAGAGCTTGTTTGAACTATGAACTACTTTAGGGAAACTCTGATTTTATTCCTCTATTACTTGCAGGTTGCAGAAGTAAAACTCGTTATGAGGCAAGTGGTTTATGTTGATGTGTGTGCTGACTTTGGCTGTTTTATCTCCAAGTTCTTTTCAGTTGAATTTGTCATGTATGTAGACCCCAATTTTACTTGCAGATGCAGATAACATGCTGTTGGAGAAGTGGGATTATAATTTAACCAAATGGCTTTAAAGATACTATAAACCAGTTCTCTGGGTTTGGATGGAAGGATGCCTTGATTAGTATTTGATGCTTTGGAGAAGGTACATTGGGTGTGAGCTGCTCAAGTGCCTGGAAGGACTGTGGAACAGAGGCCTTTCTGGAGTTTTCAGTACAGTATTGGGTAGTTTCCAGCTGGTCTGGAATGTCTGTGGATTTCAGGGCTTGATGACTTATGTAGGGATCCACTAGAGAGAGTGTGTCCCGTTTTATTAGGAATCCAAGTCCATGTAGCTGCCACTAAAAGTGGTGTCTTGCTTCCTGGATCTGCTGCTTCCTTTTTGTGTTTGTGCCCATCTGGTCCCACTGCTGGTTCAAGGAGCTTTATGTGACAAAAAAAAACCCTGCACAAGTAAGAATGAGTAATAAGGTCAATGTATTTTTTTTCCCCTCCCATCTTTTTTTACCTTTTTTTTTTTTTTTTTTAAGATTGGTTTAAATGTATCACAGAATCCTGTCTTTATAGACTCTGTTTTGGTATATCTCCATATTGGTAAAATGTTAGGAATTTTCACTCTGAAAGATTTAAAAGATGCTTCTGCATATTTTAACTACACCAAAGATTAGTGTGTTCCAGGTACTGTTTCTGGAGAATGTGTAAATATTTGATTTGTATGTGTAACTTAAATGATTGGGCCACCTGAAAATTTAATATCTCCATTTTTATGATACCTCTGCTCCTTAAAAGAAGTTATGTTTAAAACACAAAACCAAATGGTTATGCAATATTAATATTTTGGTGGGAATGAGACAACATTACTTCTTAAAATACTTTTGCCTTTTTTAAAACAAAAAACTCTTGAAATTGACCAACATCTTTCAACTGCGTCTCCACTTAAAATGATAACACTAATCTTTGTGTGAGCAAGTTGCAGTTGGGCCAATGTGATAAACTTCTCTGGATTCTGAACAGAATTTGTTTGGTCCAGTATTCTGGCCTTTTCTAACAAGTGTTGTATTGTAAGGGGTTTTGAGGATTTGTGTTGCTTTTTCAACCTAAGAATGGGCTAGATGCTAGAAAGAATAATTAAAAAAAGAAAAAAATAGGAAAAAAAAAAAGGTAGCTTAGTTGACCATTTCACCCCATTTCCATTGTGGAAGTCAGAACCTGGAGCTGTGGGAAGCTGTGATTTAATGCTGGACTTGAGTGACATTTCTTCTTTCTTGCAGTTCAGGTTATTAATTTTCCGTGGCTTTGAAATAAGTCATAAGGGATGTTTGTTTAAAAAAGAATGTATGCCACAATTAATTTTTAATTTAAGAATTCCTGTAACATTTCTGAATTAAATCTTTTCATTAACCATGTCTTTAGTAACTCGTATGTAAAAGTTAATAAAATTGCTTGTTTCTGTTTTAATGTTTCTCTTTAACTCTGTCGTTTTCCACTTGCAGTGAAATGTGTAATGTTCCTGGCTGTAAAACTTTAAATTATAAAAAAATTCTACACCCAAAACCTGGATGGTGTAGGTCAAAGGTTTTACTCTTATGTTAAACATACTTGGAAATCTTACAATTGATTTATTTTATAATTGATATTTGACTCGCTCTGTACACTGGGATGTAATAGTATAAATCAAATCCAGATGAATTTTTTTCTTTAATTATTCTTGGAATTACAATACAGTGTAATCTCTCTCACAGTCCTAGATGTGATCCTGTGCTGAGGCTGTTAATTCTGTTCCTTTAGAAGAGCCCAAGTCCTTCATCTCTCACAGTCTGTGCATCAGTCCCTCAAATAGCTTTTCCTGTGGAATTTACAGCCTAGTCTTAGGGGAGACTGTGATCCACTGGAATTAGAGCAGTCCCTTCCTCTTAGGATGTTTCTGAAGTTCCACTGAAGCAATAAATCCCTTCAAATTATTGTTTCATTCATTGATGACTAGTTTAGTTATGTTGTCAACTTCCCTTGGAAAAACACATAAATAATAATAATTTCTTATCCCATAAAAGCCCTTCAGTGATTTTTCAGCCCTGTTAATAATGATCTTGTATTTTGCTGAATCCCAGTTCATAGTGAGGGCCAGAAAATGGCTGTAAATATATAAAGTAATCTGCAGTCAAAATAGCATTTGTAGTTTTATATGGACTATCAGTCATTAAGTCATTTAGTGGTAGCTTCCATGGAAAGAATTTAACTGCTGCCAGTGCAGAAAAAAGGATAAATGGTTTATTGGGACTCCTACAAAAGAGCTAGAGTAAAAAAGTATTAAATTATATATGAGGTTTTTTAGATTCTGAAAGATGTTTGTGATACATTTCTGCTATATACCTTTATTTTACAGTTGACAGTGTTTGTAAGTAATTTCTGCCTTTGGATGAGAAGCTCAGTCATTTCTATAGGTGAAGCCTTAGACCTGCACTTTTGCTATGCTTTCCAAGACCTTACTGTGATTCCTTAACTACAGTAATGTGTTAAGACAACTTATCCAACTTTATCTTCCCACTGCAGCCTTATGTTCTTAAATGTTTATTTTGAATTAAGGAGGCTTTTTTTTTTCTTTATTTAGTGAGATGAGTTTTGTTTTCTGTCTTAAATTTTATTAATTTGGGAATCTAGTTTAAATTGGTGTTTTGCCAGAGGATAGGAAACTACATGGCATCCTAAGCTGATACAACTAGTCACTGCTGTAATTGCAGCTTCTTCCTCTCTGCCAAATTTCACTCTGATCAAACTATTTTAGTAGTGTGATTTAGAAGAAAATTAATTTTTTTTTGTCACTGGGAACACTGGTGCTGCAGGGCCTGTGGGGCAGCTCTGGAGCATTCCCAGTGTCCAGGGCCTGGCTGGGCCATTCACCTTCCCAGGGACATGTGTGGCTTCATTAAGTGTCTTATATTCTCCATGAAACAGATGGCGCCTAAACTTTGTTTGAGGACACGGAGGAGAAGAATAAAAACTCCCTGGGCTTGTCTGTTTTGATTGGGGTAACTTTCAAGCCATCTCTATGCATAAGTTTTTTAAAATACTTTTTTTTCTGGGTTTCTATGAGAATAATACAATCATAGCTTCACTCTATATTGCCTAAAGCTTTGAACCGTTGCTTGAGCTGAAGGTTTTCTGGGTGTGGTTTTGGGTGTTTTTTCAGGTTTAATTTGCTGTGTATGGAAAATGGGAAGTGAATTGGTAAAAATCTTTGATTGAAACTGATTAAGCTGCTGATTTTGCTTTTCCTAATCACTTGGGTTTGCTTTGTGAATTGCCATCATACAGTGGGTTGGATTTAAGTATTAATTAATGTAACATTGATTTTGATAAGTGGCTGCAAACAGAAACTACCTTCCAGTACTGTGGAATACAGGGGTAACGTTGATGTTTCTTTACAGATAGACATTTTCCAATTTATGGATATTTGAATAGGTTAGAGTGGTGTTGCAAAGAGAAGTTCTTTAGCTCCTAACTTGCACTTTTTCTTTTTAAGGACTTATGATTTCACCAAAGCCAGACACTGCATTGGAATTTTACTTTAACAAGAGTGACAGCCAGTCATATTCGGAATATGTTACTACACTTAAAAGCTTCCTGGAATGTAAGTTGCATAAAACTGCCCAAGTAATTTGGGAATCTTTGTCTTGAGAACAATTAGTTTCATTTTTTGCTTGTAGTTAGTAGCTGCTGATGGAGACTAATGCAAGTTCAGGGTTACTGTAGGTGTGTGTTATTCAAGTATATTCTTAAGAGAAAAAGCTAAATATTGATGGCTGTAATGGACGAGGAGCCCTGAGCATGAGGAATAGTGGGATACATAATGGAGAGGTTTGGGTCCTGGACAAGTTCTGGTGACATGTTTATTTATATGCTGTAAGGTGTAGAAGTTACATATGCTGAGAGAATTCAATGTAAAATAATATCGGTCATGTATTTTGGAGGCACAGTTTATCAAGATGTACCTGATTAGTCTTAATCTAAATGATTTGGTAACTGAGAATCCTTTAGTTTTAACAACTCGAGTGTCTGAAAAAATGAGGCACGCAAAGATTAAATTAATTGCAATTTATCAATTTTCACCCTAACACATAGTATTTACAGGCAGAAATACTGAATTTAGAACATGGAGGAAAGGTAACAGGATAAGACTGAAGGGGGTAGCATAATCACTAGTTGGTCACACATTATTTTATGTATATGCCTTCAGGTACACCTAATAGTACAGAAATCAATTAAAAATATTAATAAGTTTAACCCCTTGAAAGTCAGAACTGAGAAAGTGCTGTGTGCATGAGTTGCTTTGTTAGCTACACAAGTTATACTTGAATCTCTCCATATTCATAGTTTTGGTACCTGCTAAAAGCTTCCATGAGTAGTCTTTTCTTCCAGAGCTCTGCCAAGGTTCCTGGGAGGAATGCTGCATTTCATTATTATCTGCCTCCTGCAGTTCTGTGGGTCTTGCACTGAGGATGAACTTTCCCTTTCTCCCTTTTACTTTGTTAGGTGGGGGATAGGGTGTAAGGGAGGGGGGAAAACCTCAAAATAGCTTAAATGTGAATATTACCACAAATTGGCATTTGTTGACAGCATGATCTGTGTACCAGTGAAACACAAGAAAGTGAGAAGATATTTGGGGTGTTGGTATAACATCAGTTATACTACCTGATGTAAATGTAGAGGCAGTTTTATATTACTTATTCAAGTACATGAAGTTTTCATGTGCATTTGTAAAAGAAACATTTGCAAATGTTCAGTTTCCTGGTAAAAACTTGCTTTTTTATATTTTAATACATTATTAGTTTAGAATATGTTTATGTACATAATGAAGTTGTGGTTATTGTTACAATTTGAGAAGCAGGACAGTATTATTTCTTTTGTAATACTCTTTCCATTCTTTCATTCACATACAGTGCCACTTCTTGATAGGCTTTGAAAAAGTGTGTAAGATGGATGTAACAGAGAGAATGCTCTGAAAATATGCTCTTAGAGAGAACTCTTTGACAAGTAACACTATAAATTAAGTATTTTTATAGGCATCTGCAGGTTTTGGGTACTTATATACTTTATACCATTGATTTACAAGCTATTTCTGTTTCATAGCTTATAATGATTCAAAGCAGTCCCAAAACATAGACTGTCCACCAGGAAGGATTTTTGAGCAGAATGATGCTGCTGTTAAAAAGGCTTGTCGGTTTAACCTCTCTGACCTGGGACAGTGCTCTGGAAAGGAAGATACAAACTTTGGCTATTCTAAAGGAACTCCCTGTGTGCTTGTGAAGATGAACAGAGTAAGTGCCTGCTTATGTTATGATTCTTTGTATAAGTGCTCCCAACTACTGCTGGATGAAGAATGACTGTAGAAAAGACTGAAATGTGTGTTCATTTTTTTTGTAAAGATATTTGCATTTCTAGAGCAGTGTAATTGACTGAAAGGTCAGCAACTTGTGTTTTCAGAGAGTAGAGTGAAGTGAGCTTTTTGAGCATTCTAATACTTATAAGTATTGGCTTTGACTACTTGTATCAAAATACATGAATCCCCTGTTTTAAGAAGTACAGTACTCCTTGCTTTTTGCTTTTGCTTACTGTTCTGAGACAGATTCTAGACCACTCTACAAGTATGTTCTACTTCATGTGTGTGTTCCAGAAATCTAACTAGAATTTAATGCATTCTGTAACTCCTAAAGTATGAAATGTGATGAAAACTTTACTAAGTATTTGACTTTTGGGGGATGTTACATGTTACCTGAAATGATAACTGGTTTGAGCCATTGATCTTATGTGATAAGTGTGAGATAAGAAAACAGTCTTTTCTGTGGCTACTGTAATTATTTGATTTGAGCAAACTGTTTAACTTAAAAATACTTTAAATATTTGTCCTAGTTTAAAATTGTGTTCAGATAAAAATGACACTGAATAGATTTATTCCCTGTATGAACTCTGTCATTTTGTGAGGGAAAAGTTCAAATTCAGTCTGTAAAAACTGGGAAAGGGGAAGAAGGTCTGTAAATATTTTAACTTTCTCTCCTTTAGATAATTGGATTAAAGCCTGAAGGAGAACCACATATAAAGTGTACACCTAAGGTCAGTTCTGAATGTAAGAAGTAAGTGTGTAGTTACCTTTCCTTGTGAGTAGGATGAATAGTGAAGTAATTTATTTCACTTTCTTCCCTTCTTGTTAGAGAATTTGTATTTTTGTTTGTTTTTCATCTTACTGTACATCTAATTTAGTTTTTGTCTTTAATTTCTTCAGTGTACTTATAAAAAGCATTTTTCAGTTCTCATTCTTTCATCTTTAGATGTGTTTGATCTACCTGTTTTGTTTTAGAATTGATGAAAATACATACATGTTATTTGTGGTTTTATTTACTTATTGTGAGTTATATTTTGTTTTCCCATTTCATAACCTCTATTTTTATTTTTTCTCCATGCTGCAAGTGCACCTTAGACAATTTTATAAATGATGGGTAAGACACTGTGTGTGGAAACTAATGTTACTGCTCAAATAAAATTGCCTTCAGATCAAGTATAAATACAATAACAGCTAATCTGTGCATATTTGTTATGTACCAGTGGATTTACACAGAATGTTCTGTGGCAATTATAATACTTACTTTGACTTATGGATATTTTTCCTGGCCTCCTTGGGGAGCAGTGAAATTTGTACCTTGAGCAAGGGGCAGAGTCTTGGCTTTTAGCTTGAGGTGACTGATGAAAATGTAGGCTGGGCAACTTCATCAGTTAATGAGACAAATACTTGGAAGAGTTGCTGCTTTCATCCCAGGTACCTGTGGTAAGCAGAGGTCTTAATACTTGATTTTTGTGGGGTCTGAAAGTTCTGATCTCTCCATGACAGTCCATTGCAAGCAAAGACTATTCCATCTCTTACTTGAGACTGATTTCTTTGCTTCCATTCTCAAAAAAACAATTGTCCTCTAGAAGGAATTATTTGCTCTTTAGAATAAAGCAATTAAGCTCTTTCTAGTAGTCTTTCTTCTTTGACTTGTCTAGTTTATAATTTTTTTTTTTGTAATGTGATATCCCAAAGTCGACAGAAGTTGACCTCTAGCTGGAGTATTGTTAATGACAGTTCAGTTCATTTCATTCAGTTCATTTCAGTGTGGGATCACACTGGAAATAATAATGTATCTCAAGGTGTTTCTGTTGTTTGTAATACACAGAGTCTTTATTTTGTTTTACTATTTAGATCTTTCTTTTGGTTATTTTCCCAGTCTATATTTTTAGATTGATTTCTTGAAGCTGAATTTCATATTGCTATTTTTGGCTCCTGATCTGTAATTTTTTTGGATCATTTTAAAGAGATTGAGTTCTCTGAAATGTTTTACACTACTTACAGCCTGGTGCCATCAATGAGTCAAATGGGGTTTACATCTCACAAGTCCTTAATGAAAACACTGAATAGGGTCCAGTACTGTCCTCTTCATTTCCACCTGAAATACCTTGTGGTGTGTTGAGAACTAATGTTCAAGTGATTTATAAAATATTGATCATAAACCTATTTTGTGATGATAGTGTTTCTTCAGCTTTCTTCTGTGGGTGCTCTATGAGACAGTGGTAAAAGCTGCACTAAACAAGTTACAGATGATCCTTTTTCTATCTTCTTATCTGGTTTCACTAGCAAAAGATTAAGTTTGATATCAACCTGGTTGATGATGATGAGCTTTTTTGCCTTTTTTTAACTCTTTGAGATATGTTGAAATAAATTACATGTATTGTCTTGCATCCTCTTCTGTAAGTACAAAATATTACAGAATTTATTAAGTGCATATAGAATATAGTTAGAATTTCTCTGATGATGACCCAAGCAGGGTCATCCTAGAGCATATGGCATGGAATTGGATCCAGACAGTTGATGAATAACTCCAGTGAGGAAACTCCACATGTTTCTGGTCAGTCTCTTCCAGTGCTTGGTCATCCACACAGGGAAGTTCTTCCTCACGTTTGGGTGGAACTTCTGTTCCTCAGTCTTACATATATGGAGGGCAATTTGGAGAAGTGTCTGCCTGGACACACCACCACCTGACTTTTAAATCGAATTTTAGTTTTTACAAGTCCCTCAGATACCAAATAGCTTCTCTCTGCACATCCTGCCCATCTTTGCCAGCTGAAACATCACTTCTGTGTGAAATTGATATTCTTTGGGTGTTCTCCTGTGAGGTGATTCTTCTTGCTTCTCCCTGTACTTCTGCGGGATTTTTTTGAAATAGAAAAATTTCAAAAGAGAGATCTGTGATTTCCAAGTCAGCACACTTAGAGCTGGGGATGTCCCCCCTCTCCCTCCCTGAGTGGTACCATCAGTGGGATTTCTGTGGGTTGGGGAAGTGTTTGCAGTGTCAGACACTAATTACAGCTGGTTCTTCCTCCTGCACCCTGGAGGAACTGATGTGCTGCAGTCCCGAGAATCTCCACAAACTAACAAAAGACTGTTTCCAAGAAGTCTGAGGATCATCATTTTAGGTCTTTGGGGTTTTTTGCAGTTTTGTGTGTGCTGAGAGACCTTGCAGCAGTATTCTTTCAAATTAAAACTATCTTTACTGAAAGCTGGTAGATTTGATGTAATGTTTTTAACTACAGAAAAGGAAAAAAGCCTCAATTCCCAAATACACCTATTGCTGCTGGTTAATGATCATCTTGACTTTGTATTAGGTGTCACTTTCTAGTGTACAAGAATGAAGAATGGCTTATAAGAATGTAATGCCTTGCTCTTGTCAGCATACTCAGGATCTGAGTTTACTTTTTGTGACAGAAATCTTCGTTGTTTTACATTTTTTACTAGTGGATAGTGCTCTTTATGTTGTGCAATCATACAGTTTCTACTTCTGCAGTTATTATAGACCATTCCTGCCCAAGTTCTTTCCTCGGGTCTTTGTATATTATTTTCACATCTGGAAAATTATTCTTTCTCAGACACAGACTTAATAAAGACCAAGTTAGTGAGGTGGAAGTTTTTCTGTCCAGCTAAATTGTCTGATTTTAGATTTGCTGACTCTCAGCAACTCTCTGTGGAAACGAAATGGTAAGCAGACAAAGTGACAGGCACTAAAGACAGCTTGTGTAGATGTTTTTGGTTTGTTTTTATTTAGTCAGTAGGAATATTAATTAGGATTAATTATTAAAATCCCAAACCCCTCAGCAGTTGCATGAGACAGGCAGCTGCACGTCCCAGAGCTCCTCTGCTGTTGCTAATGCCTGTATAGTTATGACTGAATGCATGCCTTGTGTTTAACTGTAATCACTAGCAGAAATCACTACTCCTATTTATCTTTCCCTTGTTATTCCATATTCTGATTATTTAATGATTATTTCAGAAATACATGTGAAAAATCAGTATTTTCAGCTGCATGAGCTTTAAACAAAGAATAATGGTGAAAAGCAACACATTTTGACTTAGTAATTATATTTACTAGCTCAAGGTCCAAAATACTTAATAAACATATATTGAAGAATTGCAATAATTTAGACTGCAAAAGAATGGGAATGTGGCCATATCCTGAAAAACATACTGTA
>WEIV01011909.1:93505-148108 GCA_013390005.1 Calyptomena viridis
AACTTTAACAGCTGTGCAAGCTTACCCTGGTGCACAGTTGGAGGAAGCTGCTCTTAATGGGACTTGAACAGTGTCTTAAACCTTATTAAAAATAGATTTATACTGATCTGATACCATTCAGCATGCTTTTTTGTTGTCTACAAAAGAAAGGTGTTGTTCCTTCAATATGCAATGGATATTTTTGTAATAATGGCATGCATTAATACTGAATGAGATGTTCTTTTAAAGTATTCCATTACTAATGTTTTAAATGATGCACTTTTAGAGCTGGGATACCTGGCTTCTTGAAGATATGACTAATTGCTTCTCCGTGTATTAATACTGCCTGAAAGTATTTTAATAGTTGTGAGGGAACTTAAGTGTAGATGTTGCATCTGACAATGAAAAGGACTCGCTTCATGTAAAAACTTCTGAAATTTGTGTTCACTTAGGAATGGTGAGAAGTTCTGGAGAAACACTCAGTTTTCAAATGAGCTTGTTTTTTGCAACAATTTCTCTTTCGATTTATCTATATAGACAAAGCATGAAATGGCAACTCTTCACCAGCACTTTTCAGACAGGTAAAACTCAATAAACTCCTGTTCTCCCTAGATCCTGTACAAGTGTTTGGGTTTTTTTTTAAATTTAAGCACATAAGAATTATCATTTGGGGGAGGGGTGAGAAATAAAAAAACTTTTGAAAGTGTTCAGCTATCAAAATTAGCATGTAAAATATATGTAGATAACGAGTCTGGTGTTAAATATTTAATTAAACTGAACTGGTTCTCATTTTTATTTCTGTGTCTCGAGTAAGTAAATGATATAGGAGTTATCTACAAACAGGTGTACAGACTGGATAGGATAACATTACTAACTTCATGTGAATTTTACAGTTAAGGTTTCTTGGACTTCATTTTAAATTATGATTAAAGATTTAAATTTACTACCTCATCAGAAACCTGAAACGTTTAACTTTTATTCTGATAAATACTTGTCTTTTTAGGTGACTCCTAGTGTCTTCAAGTCTGGAACAAGGACTTTCAATTTTAAATATTGTGAAGTTGCCTGTTGTTGCAGGTGCTGTTTTTCACACCACCACGACAACCCACTTGTGTCTGAGTCAGATGAGGTACCTTGTCCCTGCCCTGCCATCCCTCACATGAACACACACCAGGGGGGAAGGGGGAGCTGAAGAGAAGGTTGTTAAGAGACAAAATTAGCTGTAGGCTTTATGGAGGTCCATCACACAGTAGATAAGATGATCCCTTGAGGACAGATGACATTTAGCCCTGACTGGCTGTTACTTCCAGCTGGAGATGCTGCTGCTTCTGGGACACTGGTAATGAGGAGCCTTTCCTTTTGTACTGAAATGTCTGCTGCAGTCATTCCCCAGCAGTACAGAGAGAGAAAAAATTGGATGCAGCTCAAGAGTTGTAGACTAAAGGAGTTGTGAATCAGTATAGAAACAAAGTCAGGAGTGGGGAGGGGGGGAGTGGGTTTTGTGTGTTTAATCCCCTGTGCCCTACCTCTCTCAGTAGGAGATTTAGGAAGAAAAAATATATTTCTCTGCACCAAACCCTGATAACTGATTTCCTACAATTTTTTAAATGCAGTGTTCTCGGGAACCTGGCACTGAACCTGGATTTGCCCTATTTCAGGATTTTTTCTACCTCTCTGTGAAGCTTTGGAGGGTATGAGCCAGTTAGAGCTTGAAGCTGAACAAGAACTGTGCATATTTAAGTGTTCAGAGTTGTCTTGGGTTGTCTTACAAAATGCCATGGGTCTCCTGTGATGGAGAAGAATTATTTTATTGTATAATTTAAGGTTTTCCAGGAAAATAGTAGATGCTAAGACTATGTGGGCAGCTCTGAGTATGAATTTCAAAACATCAGAATGTTTGGAGCTTCAATCTTAAGTTTATCTTTTTGCAGTTATTCAGAGGTTTGTCTTCCCTGCTAGTGAAACAATCATCATCTTTGTAGTTGGGAACTTTGTTAAAACACATCAGCATTCACATTAAATCTATTGTCAAATTACTGAAGCCACCTAATGAACTTATCCTTAATGTTTGTAGTCAGTATACCTGAAAACCAGTACTTTTTCTCCTATAGAAAAAATCATTCTGTTAATATCATCTACCACAAAAAATCTTCAATTTAGACAGTTGGTTTTTTTTTCATTGTAGTAACAGAATATTCAAGGCATAAATTTGTTAGTTTTGCCTGTAGGTCAGATCTAACTCTGCTTGTTCAGAGTAGAAGAAACTTCCACCTACGTTGAGCAGAACTCTGGTCTCCCTTTGCTACAAGCTGTTGCAAACTTGGAAAGGGCCTGAGGTTGTTCCCCCATGTGCACCGGGGGAATATAATTATTTCATTTAGTTCAGCCCACTCTCTGTATCAATACTGAGTTGTTGTTCTGGCTTGGCATTTATTTCTTTTCTTTAGGCAACAATAAAAAACACGTGGGGTTTCCTTTTGAAGAATATCCCTTCTATACTGGAAGCTTTATTGTATTAGTTGCCTGTCAGTTAAAATATGTAAATTGTCATAGTATTGTTAGAAGCAGCATTTTAATACAAAAGATCAGAGAGAGCTCCTCTATAGGATACTACAGTTCCTCTGCAGGATACTTCCTACAGTTTTTCTTCCTGTCTAAATGGGAGGGAAGAAAATCAGAGAAAAGCTAAGCTGAAAATTCAGGTTATTGCAGTTCCAAGTCAGTTAATTTGGTGGTTGTGATTCTTAACGTAAAATCAGTGTTACCAGATGAGGGTTGTCAGAAGCTTACGTGTCACTGTAGTTTGTTTGGATCCAATAGCTCTAATAATTAATGACTAAAAGTAAGATTTTTGTTGTCTGTTTAAATCTCAGGTAAGCACCAAAGGAAAGCCAATAGTGGAAATTTCAAAGTATTGTTCACTAGCCTGTACTTAAATCTTTTTATGTGGTGCAACTCTGAACAGTGAGTATTGCATGGAGCTGTGGAAGCACTTTGATTTTTCATTACTTGAAGGGAATCATTAAGAGATTAATGCGGATTTGGCAACAATTCCTTAAAAGAGCTGATAGGTATCAATGTATTTGAAACAATAAATTCCATATTTAATTTTAGAAAGTATACTTAGCTGTTATGTGTTATGTCCTCTTCTGAATTTGCTTTACAGTTGTACTATAGAAAAGTGTGTCCTTGCAGTACCCAAATGTTATGTGACTTGTGAGCATATTAATGCTATTTCTGTTTTTCTGACACAAGAGAGCCCCTACAGTGATAACTCCTCCAGGGTTTATTGTCCCTAACAAGGTCTCTCTTAAACCTGCTGTGGCTGCAGATTCTAACTTCAGAAACTGCCACTTCACTCCTAATTACAAAAGGAACAGATGCACTTACTTAACACAATAAATATTTTAATGGCTATTGCTTAGTACAGAGTTGTCTGAACGTTTTAAATGTTTTTCTGAATGAGAAAAAGCATAATGTAACAGAGTTCGTGTGAGTTTTAGTGCAAGGAGTTGTTTTTGCTTAACTCCTGACTTTTTTTTTTTAACAACTTTTGCCTTTTAACTTTTGGGAGAGGTTAGCTTGTAATTAGCACAGCATCTCTTAATTCTGTACATTCCTCTCTAAATTAGTGTTGAGATACAGCTTAATTCAAACATATTACTAATAAGTGGTGGTATGTTTCCAACCTATTGATTTAAATGTTAGTTTAAAACAAATCCACAGGTAAGAGTACAAGTCTTAAGGTTGTGTGGCAGGAGGATACAAGTTTTGAAAGAGGGGAGATGTTCCTGTAGGTATTTCCCTCGGCCTGGATTGATTGCTCTGTGTGCTTGTGGTGGATTGAGGAGACTTTTCTCACCAAAGTATCCTTAACAGCTATGGAGTTATAACATGGACTGGTTAGGAACTGGAGAGGGGTCAGGCAAGGACAGGGAAGGTTTGTAATGCTTCATGAATTGAATAATAACCTTGCTAAGTATAAAGAAGCTTTTTTTTTAAGCTGATAGGCATAGGAAGGTTTGCACTGAGGTTCAAGGTGATGCATTAACCTACAGATGAAGCCTGAAACACCTCTAAATTTTCTTAGTTGTCTTAAAGGACAGAACCCCAGAACTTGGTGAGTAACAACCTTCATTACAGAAAACCCTTCAGTTTGTCAGAGCAGTAACTGGCTACAAGAGTATATGAAAATGCTTGTTTTGAGGGTTTACCTGTAGTGGTGTTTGCTTCAGTCATGGTTAAAACTTTAATAACAGAACCTGGGGAGGAAAAACCCCAAACCAAAACAGCCTTTCCAGGACTGCTCTGAAGATCTGCAGTGCTCTGTAGATCCTGAACTTTAACATAGTCTGCAGTGACAAGTGTCTGTGGGCCCACTGGAATAACTGGTCAGATGTCTTAATTGAATTACAAATTTCAAATTTCCACATAGTGGAATGTGTCCGGAGTCCTGTTTCTCACATGGGACATGGGACAAGGAAGGGATAATAATTCCAGGTTTTTTCTTACTACTACTCTCCTATTCAAAGCTTAGTTCTGATTAATATTAGGAACAATTCTATTAGCTGTCTTCAGTAGTGTTTAGGACCCCAGCTGTGTAAATTTGGAAGTGTAATTAATAAAATGGTGTCAAGGGTCCTCTTGGAGACCTTCAGTTCTCCAAAGCCATCTGTTTATTGCTGGAGCCTGGGAGGCTGTGTTGAACACAGCTTCCTTCTACAACATACCCAGTGGGTGGGGCAAAAGAAGAGGTCTGTGCATTGCTAACCCTGTCGTCTTTCATCATCCATCACACCCAAACTCTCACTTGAGGTGTTCTTTGGGAAACTGCATCCTAGGAAGGCTGAGAAATGCCCTGACCTGTGTGCTCTGTGCAGCAGCTTACTGATTTTTGAGCCTTTGATCTTTTTGAAATAATGTGCACAGTCTCTAACTGAAAACAATAGGTGTGATGATTGATCTGGATGCTCCTAATGGTTTGGTAAATACCTTGAAAATTAAAGTCTGTTTGTCACCTGTATTTTACTGGATCCATGTGTTTGCCTGCTGCAGTGTAACACTGTCAACCAGAAAGCTGCTGCAGTGGATCTCGTGTTTCCAAGTGCCCCAATGTGTTAAAGTAGGTCAGAAATTGCATAAGATGCCATTACTGGAAACTGCTGTAGGCTGACTTGCATATAACAGCTCAGCAGTGCAACTAGCAAATGCACTCTGACAAACAGAAATGCAGCCGTGGCTTCAAACATGACAAGAGAGCTCCCTGAAATCTCCCCAGGACACAAATGGCTGTGGAATCGTGAGATGTCTCTGCCCCTGCAGTTCATGTTCCTGCTGTCTGCTGAGCCAGAGCTGCCTGCCTGCCTTGTCAGGGGTTTCACATTGTTCTTGTCTGCAGGAGCTCAGGCACACAGCTCCTTAACCCCTTCACAGAAGATACTCTTTATTTTCTGCTTACCAAGCTCTTCTTGAGAGCAAACATACATAGTGCTCTGAAAATCACATAAAGTTAAGAATCTAACAGCTCTTCCACCGACTGAGTGGTAATGGGCAGTGGGAGTTTGTGGGGTAAGTGCACAAGTCTCTGCAGTTTCTGCTGCAGGACCAGCCACTGCTGTTCAGTTTAACACCAACATGCCCTGGGAGCTCTGAGCAGGATACAGCACTTGCATTTTCTCTCTTTTGTAGCACTGTTTAAAAACTTTGCATTCCCGGGTATCCAATTCATGCAGTATTTTACCCTCTTTATAGGGTTACAAAAACATGTAAATGGAGAGGGAAGAATAGTCCTGGAAGTACTTAGTACAGCCTTCAGAAGCCCCTCAGTGGGCATGTTTGTTCTGCTGGATGTGCCTCCTGTGCCCATGGAACCAGACTCACTTGGTTAGGAATGTCTCTTGGCCCACTCTGCTCCATGCCCTTGTACTTCACTACATTTTACCTTCAAGTTTTTTATCTTTTAACAGTCTGAACACTGGTAAGGGCACTCTCCTGTATTTTTTTTTTCTTGCTACTGGTATTTTCCTATCAGCTTTTTCTAAAACAAGTTTTAACTAGTTGAATAGAAACAAGACTCCCAGTTGAGGAGTTTATATCCATTCGTAATCAGAGTGGGATATATTTGGCTGCAGTTATATTTTTAAATTCTTGTATTTTGAAATTATCCTAATTATCTTTTAGTGCAGTGTCTTTGTTTTAACTGCAAGCAGTTTATTAGAAAATACACTGCTTGATGGATGCCTTTTTCCAGAGTTCTGAAACAGGGGTACTCCTCTATGAAATGAATTAATAAGACCCATGTCTGAGTCTGGCAAGAATTCTTTGGACTGTGCAGTTATTTCTAAAAAATCTTGAGCAGCCAGGGCTGCTTTATTTCCTGGAACTGTTGCATCTCCTGTGATATAGATACCCATTTGTCATCATGCCAATCACCCATTTCCTATAGATAAATAGATGGCTCAGTACCAGCCCTCTCAGGAACAAACACAGTTAGATGGGCTGGAAAGGTCTTCATTTAATGTACAAACCTCACCAGGTCTCTGCCAGTGCAAAGGCTTCTGCTCCTCATTTTGCTGGTCAAAAACTAACAAATACTTAAGTGCTATGATATAGCTGACTCGGGGTTGGCAGTGGACCCTAGACAGAACAACTCTAGCACATTCAATCTTAATTTAATATATTGCCTGATGACAGAAAACGGTAGGTAGGAGCTTGGCACAACATGAAACAGAAGTTTATGAGCCTAGATAGAACGTTTAGAACTTGGCTTTAGTCATGCTAATGAGATGATGAGAAAATATCAAAGGTGAGAAGGCTTGAAAGTAATAACAATAAAAATCCTGGGCTTTCCCTGGGCTTCTATCAGCCTGGACAGCCTGACTGCAAACAGCCAGCAGCTGTGTTAATTTACATCTCCCACAAAGTTCTCTTATTAGCAAGGAGTATTGCAGCTGCTTCTGCAATTTGGTTAATTTAGTGGTAATGATACTTAATGACTTTGTTATGGTAATGTGGAAATGTTATCTTAGTGTTAAGATAATGATAATATAAAAAAGTGTTTTGCATCTTTTTCCATTCTAAAGTTTTTGTCTGCAGATTCTCTAGAGCTGTTTGTATTTTTTCTCTCCAGCAACAGGTAAGGATTTTCACCGTCCAAGTGTTTAGTTGCATCACTTATTTTTCCCCTATTAATACCATACAGATTTCACACACTTCATATTAATGTCTTCTCCCAGTCGTGTTTATTATGTATAACTGATCATATGCTCAGAATTCTGAAGTAACAAAGTTACAGTAAGAGGCCCCTTTCCATGAGAGTGGCTCCCTGAATTTCATAAATCCAGTCAGGGAGAACAGGTTAAAGCATCTATGAAAAACAGGCTTTGGGCCACTTTCTTCTTCGTTATTTTTAAATGAAAACAGGCTCTCCAATTCTAGCAGCTGGACACTGCTGACCTACAGGGTGGTTCAAGCTCTGGAATTTCCTAGAAAAGTCCTGAATTGTGAGGGGGGCTTTGCTGGGTGTGGGTGACCCCTTCCTGAGGGTGTCCCTGCTGCTGTGTCCCGGTGGGAACGGGACGGGATCCCGGGACAGCAGCGGCTTCATCCGGACGGCACAGGGGGCTCCGGAGGTTCCAAGCTCCCCAAAAATCGGGACTGTTTGTGTACGGGTGGATTTAGCTGTTGTTCGCCCCCAGGTTCCCGGGCTGTTCAGGGTTCCTTTCTCTGCCTCGCTCGGGGCCGAGGCCGCGCCCGGGGCCGGGGGGCCCCTCAGGGCCGGGCCCTCAGCGAGGGTGTGAGGGCGGCGCCGGGCCCGCGGTACCGCAGCTCGGAGAGAGCACGGGAGGAGATTCCGCCGCTGGGAAATGTGCTGGGACAGCGTGTGTGGTGAGTGTCCGTGTGCCCGGTACCGCTGGAACACCGGGAGCGGACATGGGAACCGGGCAAATACAGGCCGTGTCCTGAAAACAGGGGTGCGGTCTCTTGGAAAGGCGAGTAATAAGGGTGTTCTGAAGTTGTCACTCTGCAACAGTAGACTTAGAGCATAAGAACTGTCTTTAAGACACGTGAACATGCAAACAACCTCTTTTTTTCTGATGGTTAACTAAGGTGTGGCCTTAAAACACGCTGGCGATTGTAACCGCACTGTGCTCACC
Organism: Calyptomena viridis; assembly: GCA_013390005.1. Classification (NCBI taxonomy): domain Eukaryota; kingdom Metazoa; phylum Chordata; class Aves; order Passeriformes; family Eurylaimidae; genus Calyptomena; species Calyptomena viridis. The sequence continues at coordinate 101,641 of WEIV01011909.1, forward strand.
CCACACCTTGCAGGGACTTGCCCTCAGCTCTGTGCTCTTGGAATTGCACCCTGGAAACCCGGAGGCTTAACTTGCACCCAGGTCAATGCTAGGACGTTTTCGTGGGCTTTACTCATTTGAAATGTTTTTTAGCTTCCAAATGTGCCAAGACGTTTATGTTCTTGTGGTGCATGTTTATTAAAAATAATTACCTTGCTTATGCCAGCAGCTGCTCTAAAAACGCAGTCTGCTGCTTTTTACATAATACGGCCTCAGATGGAATTTTTGTTACTTGATATTTAAAAAATAATGGTGATGGATTAATTAAATGTATTTTTATACTGTCATTGCTGCATAAGGTGGACTTTAATGTCAAGATGATGAAAACTTGGATTAGCACAGGTCATTTGAACTGGAGGAGAGTATTGGTTGCATGGTTTCATGTCTTGTAAAACCGTGCTTAGATAATTGTGTCACTTGGTAGCTCTGTTTGCTGCCTTATGCTGGAAGAACACAAACCCTTCTGTTTGCCTACATCTTCCTTTAGATGTCATCTCATTGTTGCAGGCTTTTGTATCATTTCCTGCTCGGCTTTGCCTGGAACAATGGTTTTCAGTTTTTTAATGGCTCTGTGAGTTCTCAGAGTGGCTGGTGAGGGATTCCTGAACCGCTCCGGCCCCGAGCCTGCAGTGGGTTACCCGGGGCAGCTGTAACACCCAGCAGGCAGCAGAGCACACCCCGCAACAACCCGTGGGGTTTTTCAGTTTTTCAGACGTGTTTTAACCACCGTGACAGCCGAGAAGTTCTGTGAAATTTATAGAATAGTTTATTCTGTTTTGTTACCCTCGAACGGTGGTTTCAGCAGGGAGAGTCCCAGCGACACGAGGTTTTCCCCCCCCTTGTCAGTGGTTTACAGGGATGGGGTGTTGGGCGGGAGCCCAGGGCACAGACAGGTCCCTCCCCAGCCGAGTTCAGGAGCGACCTACACGGATCACACGGAGCCCGGGGCAGCACTCGTGACAGGGCACTGCGACAATGAAGTATTATTCACATTTATCTCCTGTCCTACACTTGGGGTGAGACAAAGTTTAATGCATAATAAACCTACACATCTTGTGGAGGGGGGGTGTTCTGGTTCCCCTGAATGTTTTGAGATGTTCTTGCTTTCTAACAGAATGTGTGGAATTCAACAAAGATAGAATTTTAAAGAGTGTTATTTTTAACCAAGACAATGATTTGTTGTAGCACAGAGCACCTTAGTGCTGCAGCAGTTACCATTGCTTAGGAAACATACAGATTTATTTATGTGAAGAAAGGCATAAACCGGTTTGCACGATGCTGTCTGGTTGGGCTGTCAAATTCTAACCAAGAGCATTTGTAATTTAAGAGAATGTTATGTGCAGACTTCTCCATTCTTAGAGACTTGACTGTTCACAGGAAGAGCAAACACTTGTAAGAGAACAGTGAAAAAGCCTGTGTGAAATGTGCCTTCAGCTGGACATGGAAACTGAGGTCCTGGAATAGACAGAGACAATGATATCCCCAAGCATTTTGTGAGTTATCAAAATGTAACAATTTCAGAAGTCTGACCTCTTCCCCCACACAATGACTTAAGTTGCTCTTTCAATGAGGATGCAATTGCTAGATGTCCATATTTATTTTCAAGACACCAAAGGATGCAATATTTCCTATGTCAAGTCGGGCAGTTCTTTTTTAGTGAGGTACATACTGTCAGCATTAACCTTGAGCAACCTTTTCCCACAGTGTTTTTCTAAAAACAAGCCCAATCCTGTTGCCTTAAAATTCTTTTATTCAGTTCTTCTACAGTTAAGCTTTACATTTCTGTTCACAGACAACTGGATGTGTTTCTCCAAAGCATACACAGCTTTCACCTCAGTCAGACTGTCTGCTCCCCACCCCCATTTTGCAATGTACAATTCCCACTTGCAGCATTTTCAGTAAACATGGAATCAGTTGAGTATACAGAAAAAGCTTCTATAAAATTTCCATTAAAAAAATAACAAGTTTTTATTTACAAAGTGTTTGCTACTACAAAGTAATATTTCCTATTGGTTCAAATATACTATTTGCTAATGCCAGTGTTCCTATTAGGAAAGTAAAACTTTGTATATGCATTTTTCTTTATATCTTTGTCAGTGTATAAAGCACATAAAACACTACCACATTCTTTTTTACACTACTCCTAGCTATGTACAATGTGGTAGCAGAAATTAACACTATTTGATCAGGACAAAAAATCAGCAGAGCTGAATAGCAGACTTTCCACAAAAATAAAACTTTAGTTTATAATTTATAGGTATTTGGAAAGAAAGAAATCTATAGAGAATTCAAAAATACCCAGCAAATTAAAATGAATGGGCAATTTGGACTTTACTGAAGACACAGGAGTTTAACTTAAGGGATAAAAACTTCCACCTAAGTGTTTCTGTGATGCTTTATGCCACTACATGTTGGGAGAGGGGGAGAGCAAGATGAGTAGATTAAAAATATTAATTAAAATTTCAGTAATTGGATTTGTCTCTTCCCACCCACCACGTTTATCAACCCTGCTTTGAGTTCCTTGTTGGAGGAGGTCATAAAATAACTTTGTCCATGACTGACCTCGTTCTTATTAAAAAAAAAGTTTTATTCAGTTTAGAAGTTAGCAGACTTTCAAGTGGTTTCTGCATTTTAAACATAAAAAGGAAGTGTCTCTACAGCTTACTTCCATGTATAATAGAGTGGGTATTAAAAAAGTGTCTTAACACTTGCATATATTTCTCTGAAGTATTTTTCATATGTACAGGCCTTTAAGACAAGGGAATGTGCCAGAAACTTGTATGGCAGGTTGTGATTCAGCTGGTGTTTTCCTGGAGAAATTCTGGGAGCTCTGCTTAATCCCTGCATTAGCACAACCAAATCTACTAATTGTTAAAGTTACATTAGCAATTTAACAAACCCACTGGAAAGCCTGGGGACTGATTTTGTGAACTTCACCTTTTCTGATCAATGTTTTAACTTCTGTGGCTTTTCAGAGTAATTGTATGTGACCTAAAAATGTCATCCTGCCATCATAGGAAGGACTGTGGATATGGTGTTTTTTTCCTCTGCCTGTCTCTTAGGGATGTGCCATTGCTGTTTCATGGACAGCACAAGAACCAGGCAGTGCTGGGGGTGAATGTCTCTGTGTCACTCAGCCTGGATTATGGGAATAGGCTAAAACCAACTCACTGTTAAAGACTCATTTTGTCTTGGAAAATGTTTCTGCATAGGTAAGTTTGATTTGCATCTACAGCTGGATGTATATTTTACATAGCTGTATCCTGCTATCCCATGGTGTCCATGTATCTGAAGTGTCTGTGCCTGGAGAGTTTCAGTACTTAAGAATTTAGAGAAGTCAGAAGATTGGATTGCCAATACAGATACTAAGAGGAGGTGCAAAGTTTGGGCTACTGGGAGGTTCCTGTATCTGCTTGGAATTATCACAGCCCTCTTAGCTACTGATGTGACCCAGGTCAGTCTGCTTCTCTTCTTAGATAAATGAAGAAGTATTGATTTGCTGCATATTATTCCTAAGCAGGAGGCTTTCTCCTGGGATTTGGATGGTTAGATCTCAGATGTTACTGCTGCCCAATTATAAGCAAGGGGTTTTTTGGTGGTCCTGCAGCTTACATGGATATCCTAAGTGTTGGATTCTTGGGTACTGTCAAAAATATGGAAGCAAAACGAAAGCATTTTGATTTTGGCTGCTCTTTGGGGTAGGCAGACAGGGTAGGAGCACTGCAGGTATAGAGTGAATATGCATTCTCTGAGCAGCTGTGACAAACAGCCCCTTCAGTTGTCACTGTCAGACTGCTCTGATGAGCATTCCCTCCCCTCACTGCCTGTGCCAGCTGGGTGAGGGATCCATGGATGCCAACTCAGGCAATCAGATTGAAGGAGCAGGGAGGTTCTTGTACAGTGACTTGAAAGGATGGTAATCCTTAGCAGATGGAGTGAAACACTGGAAGTAATGCTTGTGGGTATTTTTTTGGCAGTATACTTGGATCCAGGGGAGAAGAGTTGCTCACAGCCTCTTAAAAACACTCACCAGACTAAATTCTAACAGCTAAAGAAGAAAAAGATAATCTGATTTGGGAACTTTGTTAAGTATAAGGAATGAGAGTTTCAGGAAGTTTTATGGTATCAGGACTGGGTTATGTGAACACCTGCCAGCAGAAAATTAAGTATTGAGAGCTGTTCACATGCTCGGGTGGGTGTGATGGCCACAAATTACAAATGATTCACTGGGGTATTGCTTGTAGACATAGGTCAGAGTTCAAGAAGTGGCACATTTTAAAGAACAAAAACTCCCTGTGCAGGTCCTTGTCCTCTCCCTGCTCCCAAATAATGCTGCAAGAGGCACTGCTTCCCACTGCTGAGGCACCTGAAAATGCAGCAGAAGGATGTGACCTCAAAGGATGGCTAATACTAGAATTTTTTAAATCACAAATTCAAAAAGCTCGTGGATTCATTCCCTAGTTTCATTACATCTGGTTATTTAATCCAGTGATGTTCCTCAGAGGTTCTTGTAATGAAAAGATACAAATGAGGTGCATCAGGCAGAAGAGAACTTGTTTTCTTTATACCATACCCTGTGGTTACTGGCTTTGTTTTTAAATGAATCCAAACATCTTTAGCTCACTATTCTTAATCAACTGCCTGGATTATTTTCAGCTGAAAGGGGCCAGTTAATTATAAAAAGGAGTATTGCCCAGAGTTCAAATGTAGTTAAGTTTGAGCCATGCTCTTGAATTAAAATGGTGGATGTGGTCAGAAGAGTGAGCACTTGAGATGTAAAACCTTAACTGTGTAATTCTAAATTCAAGCAGCATTTCATGTACAAACTCGAAGATCTTGGGCCTGTTACATAATGCTGCTTCAGGCTGATGTAGTTGATCAGCAAAAGTCCTTCTGTGGGAATTTTGTATATTCAGCAATTTCCAGCTGCTTAAAAGGATTAGGGGTATTTACAAGCTGTGGTTTAAAAAACTAAAACCCCTTAACCAAAATGGAAACATCTACAGTGTGACTTGTACTTGGTTTAATGACACCAGTTGAAGTCATACCTTCAGTTAAACTGGTACCACTTGCTTAGATACTAACACCTTTTGAGATTAGGTGGGTTGTTGCCATTAATTCCAGTGTTAAAATGAGAAGACTGGTGCACTTTAGTATTTTTAAAAACTAAAATACACAAACAGTATGTCAGATTTCCACATACCAGAAAAATGCTGTCTCTTACTCATATTTTTTCCTTGTTAGTGGAGCTGACAAGTTTTTCTAAGTGAAATTTTGATTTTTCAAGCACCACAAAGTAAGTCCAGAAATAAAGCTGTTTACTGCAACATAACTACACCAGCATTTACACACAGCATTCTGGTGCTTGCAGCCAAGTGCCTTTTGAATGTATAACCAAGAGAGTGTTCCAAGGCACAGAAACATGTCGCTTACATTTATCTTAAACAGAGGTCGCATGAAAAGTGAAATGTTAACTTTTTCTGGTAGGAAAAATACCAGTTGCTGCTTGCTTCCTACCAGTGAATGCCAGGGGTGTTGCACGAGACAGCAGAGGAATAGAAAATGGCAAGACCAGTCTCGCTCATGACCATTTTACTCTGGAAAGTACCTGCTGCTGGCTGTGAGCAGGAGGGAGGGCCTGCTGAGCACAACCACTGCCCTGAGCTCAGTGGGAGCTGTGAGGTGAGTTCATGTGCTCAAACCCCTGGTACTCACAGTTGCTCAAATCAGATGCAATACCTGCATTTTGTGAGGTCTTGTGTTTACCTCTTTTGGTTTGTGGGTTGTGTGTGTGTTGTTTCTGTTTTAAATATGTCAGGTAAGATCAATAGGAGTGATTGAAGTTTGCCTGGGATCACACACGAGTGACCATGGCTGGATAAGGCCCCAAATTCTCCTAGTTCCCAGACTTCAGTGTAGCCACAAGACCACAGTGCTCCAGTTGAACTTCATCCTCACTGGATCTTGGCACACGGAAGGCCAAGGAAAGAATTTACTTTTGAAGTCTCTTGTAAATGTTCTAACTTGTTTTGTCCTTTGTATTCAACTAGTCCAGGAAACATAACTTTTAAAGGCTTGGTTCAACAGTGTAAATAAATGTTAAATGCTCCTAGATTTTTTTATATTTTAAATTTGATAGCTTGAGGATTGCCAGAAAGCAAGTAGCTGTGCAGTTTGCTGCTTTGAAGGGCACAGACCTCAATGGAATAAAGGTAGCATTGAAGATTTTCCTCCTATAAAGCAGAAAGCACACTGACTGCTAATAAAATACATTCCATTTCTGGGCAGGAAGCCTTTTTTTTTGCCAGGTTCTTATAGTTCAAAGTCCTGCTCTTTAGGACCTGTTTAGTCTTTTGCTGGTTTTATTTTTTACACAGATCTTGAGCAGGAAGTGTGAATAAAGTGTAAAGTTAAATGTACCCCTAATCCATTGTTGGGGGTAGGGAGAGGGATAATTATTTAGAAGATGTTTCCCTCTTAAAGAGAGTTCCTTAGGATCTTGCATTTATAAGGCTGTATTTCATCTGTCCTTTCTGAAAGGACAGTTTTTGAGAAAGCAATGGGTTTTTAAGAGTAAGTGATAATCTTTTAAAAATGAAATGTCATTCATGAAGCTGAAAATTGCATAATAACATGCCTGGAGTACCTGTTCCCTGCTTCCCCTATTTCAAAAGTGAGACACTTCACTCAAGTGCATTGACTCTCTCAGCAAGAATATTCCTTTGTATTTGTAAAGCTTTTCTTTGTACAGAGGTAGTGCCACGGATTTGGTCCGAGTGAGGTGGTGTAAAGCCCTCAGTCTGCTGCTGCCCGTGAGCCACGAGCACAGCACAGTCTTAACAGTCTTGCCCAGAGGGTGAATAACAGGATAGGCATATAGGAATTGTTTTTGTGCATTTTCAACTCATTTGTGTAAGCTCAGGTAGCTCTACTTGCTCAGTCAAGAGCTCTGCTTACACACAGGTGCTGCCCTAACTTTACCTCAAGTGCAGGAGTTTGAGCTCTCAGTGAAGTTTGTGCCTGGAGGCTGGAGTTTGTCATGTAAACATGCAGATGTGCTTGTCTGTCCTGGGTGCAGCTGGTCTGTGCTACCTCCTTCCAGCTCTGGGGCCTCATGTTCTCTCTGGAGCTGAGGCTGGGTGCAGGTTTGGCTGTGAAGGGGAGTGCACAGAGCCTGGGCTGGGAGTGACGAGTTTGCTGCCATTGCTCAGGCAGGAGCAGGAGCAGGAGCTGCTCCTCCCCTCCCGTGGCACTGACAGCTGACACAGAGTATAAAAACTGAAAAGAAGTACCACTGTTTTAAATTGGATTTACCTAATTAAAGTAGTTAGCTGCTAGACTGGTTAAAATCCTGGCTGTTAGAATACATCAACAGTGTATTTTGCACTGATATTCAGGCTCGTGTTTTTTTAAAAAGGTCTTTATGATGGGATGTGATGTGAGCTATGGAACACACAACCTCCTGCTGCAAGTCTGATTTAACAGTTCAGATGGATTCGTGTTGTGTAACTTGAGCCAGATTATTTTAAGTTTGGTACAGTTTTAAAAGGTGCAACAGGGTGAGTGCAACAGAAGTTAATAAGAAAGTCAGTCTGTCATAGTCCAAGCTGACTGGAAATAACCATGAAATAATGTACTGTCAAAATTTTATTTTTTTTCCTTAAGAACCTCAGCCTGTGACTCTAAAAAAAGTTGTGTGCCCTTCCCACCCCACATTTGAAAACACTGCCTTGAAAACATGCTGCCTGAGATCCTTAACATGGTGGGAGGCTTTCTGGAAAAAAACCAACACATGCTCTAACATCAAAGGGATTATATAAAGTTATAACAGTAGAGGAGAAGCTACACTGGATACATTGTAATCTAGAAATACCAATTTTTTTTACTTTTTTCCCTTGAAAAAAGCTGGTGCAGAGAATACTGTTTTTTTTCCTGTCTTTTTTAATAATGGCTAAAAATACTTATTTATAATAAATTAGGTCTGCAGTATAAATGAACATATGAACCTTTTGTACTAACGTTACTTTTAGAGTATCTAAAATGGATTTAAACTATTCCAAGATCCATTTCATCACTTGCAACTTATATTACTTTAAGAATCTTCTATACACACCAAGTTGAACAGAAAAAAGCAAACATTTTAACAGCGCCTTTTCCCTATAACCATGTTCATATAAGATAGTTTTAAATAGCTTGTTTAGCTTGTTTGCATGTGCTCTGTCTCCCCCTTTTTCTAAAGGCAGCACAACCAAAAGACAATGCAAGAATTGGCCTTTGCTGACTGACTGTTTTCTTCTCCATTTGATAAAAACAAGGGGAATACAGAGACTTGAGTCCCAAAATGGAATAGGTGAACTTAAGGTTTGCTTTGCCAAATCTCTGGGGACTTGGTTCTTTTCCTCGGTTACAGCTGATGAAACCACTTTGCTCTGTCTCTGTGTGTCACTCTGTGTTCAGTTACACAAAGTTTTCAGTTCCACCTAGGGAGAGATTTGTTTTGAAGCTTCCATTTTGCTTCACTGAACACAGTGCAAAGCAAGGCAAGAAACCAATAAAATCCAACCAGGAACTCCCATTAAAAATATTTGAGCAGCATTTTTTCTATTCCATTTTCTACTGTCCTCATTCTGGGGAGGAAGAATCCTCATCTTCATCATCTTCCTCTTCATCATTGAAGGAGCAGGGTGTTTCCCCCCGCGACGCTGCACTGCTCGACTGCTGACTGCCAGGGGCAAGCAGCTGCCCAGTTGCTAAGGCCACTTCAGCATCCAAACACAACCCTGGGTTCTCACTATCAAAACAACAGAAATGGTCAAGTTTAGAGGGTTTCTCAGGAGGTTCTAAGCCTTTTTTTTTTTTTTTTTTTTGCCTCAGCTTTTCCTTTAGTTAAAGAAATGCTGCCAGCGAGGAAAAATCCAGAAGAGATACAGTAAACACAGGTATTAGTTATGAAAAGTGATAAAACATTGGAAAGTTGCTTTGAAAAGATTATTGGGTGACTTGTTTTTTTCATAAACAACTAGCAGAATTGCTCAAGCGGAATCAAGCTTAAAGAAGAAGAAATCCATCACAGTTTTGTCAGTACACAGGAATGTTTGCAATAGGAAATGAAGCTATGGCGAAGAACCTGTTCCAGAATAATCCCCATTTCCAGTTTTTATGGTACAGGTAACCTCCAAGCAAAGTATGGCTGTTGAGGGGTATTTTGGATGGAGTTTTTGCTGGTGGTGGGTTTTTGGTTGGTGATTGTTTTTAATTTTGAATTATTCCTAGACTGTGTGGACTAAACCTCTTCACAAGAGCTTAAGCAGTAGTGCATTTAGACACCAGACATCCCTTTGCATTCTTCAGAAATATGACCAGCCTTTTATCCACATTATACCTATTTGTAGTCCCTGCCCAGACAGGAATTTAAGGTTAATCAGGAAAAGGGCTCGAAAGTGATTCTATTCTTATGAAACACAGATACAAAATAGCTGGTATGTTCAAAATTCAAAGCATGCTGATTTGACCTTTCAAGTATAATTACCAAGGAAGCCAGAATTAGAGACTTTTTCACAATCACAATCAACCATAGTAAGAAAACATCTCAATTCCTGAATGCAAATGGTAGGAAATAGTGAAGTTACTGAAAGTACCACAAGCATATTTAATTAACCTTGAAAAAAACTATTTAATTTACCTTGATTTAGCAATGTAAGTGCCTCCAGCTGCCTCCAAATGTGAAACTGCTTGGGCTGAACTTGAAAGTAACCCTTGGTTTATCCATGAAAATCCTGCAGACATATCTAGAAGAAAGCATAACAGTATTTATGATAGTCACTAAAATTTTTTCTTCCTTTTACAATCTTAAACTTTGCAGTCAGGATTCCATAGTTAGTTTAGAAGGTACCAGTAGCTCAAGTTTATTTTATACTGCAGATGTGTCCTATTTAATCAAGATGAACTTACACCCCGTGTTTGTGGATGCACTCAAGCCTTGCACTCCCTCCCACTCAGAGTTTGCTTATTTCTCTGAAGCTTTTCCCTCTGTCTGAAGCAGATTCACCTGGCTGGCAGCTGTATGGACTCACAGGTACCTGAAATAAGAATTCTGGAGTCCTTTATGGAAACTTACTGCTGCAGCCTGACCCTGTGAAATGCCCCAGCTGCTCCTGCAACCCTTGGTGCAGGTACAGAGGGGAACTGCCTTTATTGGGATGAGAGGTGCTGCAGTGAAGCTGCCCAGGTGGTGGTGGGTGTCAGCTGGGTGTGTTCTGGGGGCCAAAGGCAGGTTCATCCTGCACAGACCATGGCAGAGGCCTGGTGCCAAAAGCATGCAAAGGAAAGCCTGTTGGACACTGTAGTTGTGACATGGAAGGCAGGCTCCTCCCTGGGGACAGGAAATGGTAGGGTTAAGACCATTAAAATGGTCTTGCAATAATGCTGAATTTCCTCAGGTACTTTGTTAAAAGCTCCCTGAGGGACATGAACAGGTTACTGAAAACCCTCATCTTACTTGTTTTCGAATTCCCTAACAAGTAATGCCAGTCAGTTGTTGCCAGTTATGCACATTTCTGCCAAGAGAATCAGCAAAACAACTCCATTGACCCAATTACCTTTGTGGGAATTTTTTTGGGGGTGGGGGTGGAGATGTGTTTTTAATTTGTTTCTCAGATAAGGTATTTCTATTGACCTACCCAAATTCCATCCCAACACAAAGTTAACATCCAAACAAAGTTAGCAAGACTGTCTAGTTCTTTTCCATGGTGCTTGCACATGGCTCCAGCTGGAACTTAAGTTCTATTCCTAACTGAACCTCTGTTCTGTGGAGCACAGTGGCCATAAAGTGGGATTGTACTACTCATATTTATCTAGAGTTGTTCTGTAACAGCAGGTAAGAGGAATAACTAAATGTGTTTGTTACATGGGTGCTCTCATTTGTCCTTCTGTGTTCTTGTTAAGCTTTGGTTCCTTGAGATTTGGCAGTGTGCTCCCTAGCACAGGGACTGTTTTAGGCAAGCACAGCCATGGAAACTGGCCCACCATCCACTGGGATGGATCCACAGGCTCCCTTGTTTGTGCTGTGGAAACCTATTAGCAGAGAGGTATTTCACTGACATGTCACAAGGCAAGGGTAGCAAGGGTGGTGTCCCTGCCAGCAGTCCTTGGAAAGGACAGCAGACATTAGTAAGTGGCAGTTTTAGAGGTGAGCTGTGAGGACAGAAGAGATAAGAATAGTTAATGTGGACAGAGGTGGATGGCTCTCACTAAGACTGCCCTAAATGTAGGTTTGATGTTACAGAGAACATGTTCTGACAGTTTCCTCCTGTCTTTGCAGGAGGAGGCTAAACCACTTGGAATGACTGCATTGTATTTAGATTAATGGAGATGTGGCACAGTGTTGTTTCCTGGTATTTTGAAGGAGTGTACCTGTGTGTACATGCTTAATATTCCAGAATAATAACAAGACACTGCTAGCAAGGTTGTGGTTTAGTAACATTTTTGGATAATACCTAGTTAGCTTTTCTTCTTGAAGAACAAGCTAGAAGAAAATGTGGAGTTTACACAAGGCACAAAGGTGGTTCATAGATGCCTTGTATTTTCATTGCCTTATATTTCTAAATTCTGTTTTCCAATGGGCTCTGAGGAGCCAGGGAAAAGAGGAAGTCTGTGAAAGACAGGGAGTTAAAGCCATTTCCAGTGTGGAAATGTCTGTCAAAATAGTCTGCCTACAATGAAAAGACTTGTAGCAGTGTAGATCAATTACTAACAGCTACATGTGTGAACCATGGAAAGCAGTGTGGAAGAACCTTCCCAGGGTGGTACAGTCCAACCCAAGAGTGGCATCCTTATTAGGAACTAGGCATGTCTTGCAGCAGATACACTTGGTAGCAATTTGTACTTGACATGAGCTCTGAAAGCAATACCCTCAGTAGCTGTGGTAGTTCATGTGGAGGTGGTTTGCAATGTGCATTGCTGTTGACAGCTCAACAAACTCCTTCAGTCAGAGGATACTCTTATCTCCAGAGTTCCAACTCCAGCCTGTTTTCCAGTCCAGGCTTACCATGCAGGTAAGTAGCAGCACTTCTTCATGCAGGGAAATAAAAAGAAGTGTTATAGTCCAGAGGTCCTACACTCCACCACTTTCTCTGCCCACTGCCTTGGTGGGATAAAGTGGGATGTTGTTACCCCAGCTGTTGTTGTCCCAGAATTTTTATTGCCTGCTTTCTTCATCTGTAGTTTCCTTTCTAGAAGTCAGGACTTGACTAACAAAGGCAGGGCATGGTTTTGTGTTCACTGTGTGGCTCAAAAGGCACAGGATGTTACTGTGGATACAGTTCCACAAGTTTATGCTTGTCTCAGCCAGTGGTGTGTTTCTCTCATCCAGCAATCTCTCTCCCTCCCCTGCACGAGCTGTTCTGGTTTGAGCCCTTGCCTTGACACTTGTACTTGTTTGTCAGATGAAAAACCTGCAGTTTGGTACCTGGAACCAGCTCGGGAAGAGCACACAGGGAAGTGCCTGGGTCAAAATGAAATGGGCAGGAATATGTAATTAGGATTCTGACCCTGCAATGCCCTCTTAAACTGGTGCAAGCATCATATTTTAAACATGGTCAATTAGGACAGTCAAGCCACAGAAAAGTGTGTTACAAACAATTTAAGTAGCAGCACCTCTGGGCTAATTTTTTCAGAGGCTGAAAAAGCTGAATATAACCCATTGCCTCAATGCAATTTGAGTAAAAAATAAAATCAGTGCATTTCCTGGGATTAAAAATCTGTGTCTGTTCCTGGCTGCTGAACTGCTACTAGGGAAATACTCAGTAAATAGTGTAAGGACACAGGATTTTGTGCAAATGTAAAAACAGCCTGTTCTCTGAAGGTAAATTAATACAGGTTTAAAATTAAGAAGAAATTTTAGTTTGATCCTTGACACATGGGAGCAATTAAGTAACTTAAGCACTGCAATACTATTAGAAGATGTGGGTTCTGCTCCTTTCCCCTTTCTTACATTGCTGATAAATCACATGGTAAATAATTTTTAGTTGAACAAACCTGCAAGGAACAAATCAAGATTTCTTTCAACTTCTCTTTTTTGTACCAGTGGGGTGTAATTTCAAAATTGACCCAAACTAAAGTAAGAAATCTTAGTTTTAAAATCCACAGGACAAGGGGACCAGGAAAACACAAACAAGTATTGATAAACATAAGCACTTGATGTAGTTTGAAATGTTAAGCCATTTAAGGAGTACTAATTATACTCAATGTAACTGAATTTAATCTACATCCAAATTTTAAGACATGGTTTCATTCTTAATTCCCCCACATAGTTAAATCAAGAATACAAAAACATGTATTCAACGTCCTGACTACTTAACTATATTTTTGTTGGAGAAGTAAAATGGCTTTTTTTATATAAAGCCTGCATTTAAAAGATTTTGCCATGAAGGTTAAATGCTGCCAACAGAAGAGAATCAACTTTACGAAAGTTTAAAAAAAATTAAGTTAAATATTTGAAGTTTCCAACCTTCCTGTGTGAAAGACAGAGTTTTATACTACTGAATTTAAACAAGACCAGAGCCTCGTCAATGGAGAAGTCAGGGCAATAGCTTTGTTCCCTTTCCTCAAAAACAAAGCTCTGTAGACAGAAATTCATTGGGTAACATTTCCTTTACAGATGAAGCTCCTCCAGAAACTTGAGAAAATGTTGGGCTAAGTGTAAGCTGCGGTCAGAGCAAGAAGAAGACACTGACAATAACTAAAGGAAGCGATTACAAATTTTAGCAGCTCCAGTCCAATGATGCAACACTGAAAAAGTCCTAGGTTTGAGTCTCTTTAAAAGAATTTTAAAAGAGATTTTTTAATTTTTTAATTTACCTCCTGTTCAAACAGGAGGTAAAAGCCTCTGCATGGGACACTTGTCCTGAAGTCTTTGGAGCTTCTTGTTTTATTTAGAAAAGCTCAGTTCTCAGGTGGCACTTCTGGCACCTGAGGGATTACTCTCAACCAGCTCAAGTTGCTCTTTTTCTCTCCTTTTCCTCAGCTTGGAGGAGCTGCCTGCTTCCACTTTGCTCCTCCATACATCCAGTGATTGAAAATTAATACTAATGCATGAAAATCTGTTCTTGCTATCAATTTAGTTACTTAAGAAAAATTTCTCCATAATGCAGCTCACTCGAAGTTTGTTGTTATAAATCAGTGTGAATTCAGTTTATGGTTCAACTATGATCAACCTTCCAAAATTAACAGTAAAACAACTGTTCATGTACCAACTCTCCTGAGTCCCATAAGACTTCAGCTGTTACATACCCATGTAGGTTAATAGAATGCAATTTGCTTCAGGTAACTAAGGCCATGGATTTGCTCAGGAACAGTATTTACCAGTCCCCTCTAACTTACCTGTGATGTAGCCTTCTAAAGCTTTTGGCACCAGTGACTTTGCAGTTCTCAGGTCCTCAGCAGAGCATCTGCCTGCTTCGAGCCCAAAGGACATTCCCATCCTCTTCAGCACCTCACTGTCGTCATGAATCTCGAAAGTGTTATCGAAATTAAAGAGGTATTCAAATCTGCAGGGAAAACATGAAAAGTGAGATGGTTTTGAAAAGAGCACAGCTGTGCTTTTCTTGATTATTCTTTCTCTGGGTTTTTTTGTATGCACTGAGGTAAGTGTCTAGAGTCTTCATTTTCTGTAAAGGGTCCTTAAGGAAAGAGAAGTGCAACAAATGCTTTCTCTCTCCTGCCTGCCTGCAGGGTTGAATATCACACTTTCCAATTAAAGTAACTTCACCACTGCAGGAAGAAAGTCTAAAATTTTCATTAAGTAGAGTCAAAGGGGAAGAGGGAGGCCTTATTAAACATGAACCTTCACTTGCACTAAAGCCAGTAAGGTCACCTGCAGCCCTGTCACCAAAATAACGATTTTGTTTTTGCTTCTTTTACATTTCACTTTCTGTTCTAATGTGCAACACACTCCTCCTGTGAACTGACCTATTTACCTTGGTATAATTTTGCTTTTTTGGATGCAGCTAGCAAAGCAGTCTGTTCAGAGTCCTGTGTGTTCACAACCCACCATTTTTTGCTGCAGGACTCTCAAAATGTTTTCATTGCACATAAAAGCAAAAATAGTGATATAAACTGAAGACAGCTTTAAGAAAAGCAGGGCATCTAGACTGGCCTTAAGCTGTGATCACAGGCTGCTCCAGGCATTACAACATAAGGCTGGTTCCCAGTACCTCATTTTCTGCTGGCAAAAGCTTTATCCCTGGAAAAGCAACCCATCCATGAGATACAATCTCTAAAGAAAAATCACTCACTGGCAGGTCTTCCATTTGCTCTCCAGGTTCATGTCACATGCCCATTTTCTTGATAGTTTTTTTTTCTAATACTTGTTTTCTTACACCAGGAGCCAGTAAGCTTGAAAGTGTTACAGCTTTTGTGTCTGTACACAGAATTTTCATTTGGTAATATAATCTTTGTGCTGGGTGTAATTGTCAGTTACAGGCACCATTTCTTTCGTGACTCATACCATGTTACTTGTAAAATCTCATTTATGCACCTGTATTTAAGCATAACCACATTAAGAGGGAAACTAAGATGTGTCACTGTCCCTTTAACTGGTACAATTACATTCCTGCTACCTAGACTGGCCCAGCTCACAGAACCAGGTACAAACAGGTTATTTGTGAGAAATGTCATCATTATGTTCCTCATGATACTAAACCACCCTTATGACTTTTCCAAACAAGTACTTTCCTCTAGAAGATCTTCTGTAAATACATTTTGAGTAGCTCATGCTGTGAGCTTTGCTGTTTGACTTACTAACTAACAGCAGTGCTTTCTATAACTGTTAGTTGGAGAAGAAAGGAAAAAGGAAGCCCTCTGAAGTGGCCTCTTGGGACTGGAACCAAGTGCAGGGCAGGCACTCGAGCTGACCAGTGCTGGCAGCACAAACACTCTCCAATAAGCCACAGGTTGTGAGTTCTCTAAACTGAGTGACCACTTTTGCTAAATGGTTTTTTTTAAGAGATCAATGTAACAGTGGTTAAAACACGAGCAGATTCTGGCACTGTTACCTACATACTGCTGCTGCCACTGATCAGTTCCACAGATAATAACCCCAGGGGAAAGCTTGTTTCATTTGGGTCATTCACTGAATGACCCCCAGATAATGGTAACACCAAAGCTGGTGTATAAACTGAAGTATCAACAACTTCAATGATTTTGGTGTGCTCACTTTTAGGAGCAGTGTTTCCATACAGTTTGGAGACTAAGGAAGTGTGTTACACTGCTCTAGATCCCAGATGCCACTTTAACCTCTGACATTTCCAAAGCAGCAGTTCTGCAGTTTCAGTATGAAACTGTTCAACTTTGTAATGCCTTCAAACCTAAATGCAGAGCCTGTTTAAAAGTGAAAGAACTGTATAGTGTGACTATTAAAGCACCCAGAAAAATGTAACTGGAAGCCTTGCAGATTAATATGAATGCAATTACAGCACTTTGCTTACAGAGACAGTATTGCAAATTTCTGTGTAACTTCCTTCAAAGAACTAGGTGCCACCTTTTTGCTGCTAAAAAAAACACTTTCAGAGTTGTTATCATCACCTCTAGGATGTTACTTTTGTGTCACATGGCTCACTTTATGTTTCTGACTATACATTTTTATGGCATACGAACAGTAAATATTCAGCAGCACTTAACGTGGCTTCATTAAAAGGTAGTGCTGTCCTAGTACATAGTTTCATTCAGTTATTTCTTTTGTGCAGTGAATGCTCTTTGAAATGTCAGCCTGAAGTGCTTTTACGACAGTGAAAGTTGGCCCTTTTTAACTAATGACTGTAAAGCAGTGTTGATAAACTCATTTCTATTACTACTGCAGTTGCATTAAATAATAAAAAACAGAACAAGCAATCCCCTGAAGTGACAGTTGCAAATGTAAATACAGTAATTACTTTTAGTAAACTAAATTAGAAAAATTCCCCTCATTTGTTTAAAGAAAAATGCCAGTCCACAAAGAAAATAAAATTATAAAAACTGATTCCATAAACACTCACTTATCACTGGATATGCTGCAGTCTATAATTGTTCTTTTGCTAGTGTTGACTATTAAGAAAGGCAGCTGTATTGTGGAGTTCAAAGATGGAGGACCTTGATTTTGCTGTTCATTTTGCTGATTTCTTTGTACTAAGTTTTTAAATGCTATTTGCTGTAAAAAGAAAGAAAGAAAAATGATCACTGCAATAAAAGAGCAGACATCAGTGTTGCCAGGAAATGTAACTCCACAGGTCTTATTTACCAACTCTCAATATCTTCAGTAATTTTTTTGTCAAAAAGTAAGTTGTGGCCTGACTTTGCACTAGTGAACAGAAATTAAGTGCAACTTTTTCACACATATGCTATTGACTATGCCCCTCACACTCCCTGGAGAAGAAACAAGAAAGGAGCAAGAAGGCTTGCTGGAGAATCCTTCCCCATTCCTTTTGAAAAGGCACTGGAATCAGGTGTCTTCTCTGTTACTTTTTAAGCATAATTACCTCAGACTAGGAGCTAGTGACACTGAAGCAAAAGTTAACTTCCCATGATCTGTATTCTCATTTCCCCTCTCATTTATCACCCTCTTGTCTCAAAACAGTTAGTTTTGAAATTGTCTTCTGGAAGTTATAAACAGGTGCTGTTTGTAACATCACTTGGTGTCTACTGATTTTTTGTATCTGACTGTACATGTATGAAAATGTGTGGTTTTCAGAAATGTCACTTGAAGGATTAGAAGTCAATGTACTTACCCACGTGAGGCACTTCTTACTCCATGTACAGGGAAGAAGATGGAGAGCCAGAATCCCAAAGGACTGGTAAACCCTTTGACATTGAATGTAACTGGGGCAATAATGACAGTTGTAGACAGTAAAGGAGTCAACTGTCAGTTTTGGACTAAAAGTTAAGAAGCCCTGAGTTGTCTTATTTTCACCAGCATAATTCTCTTGGAGAAGCAGCTAATGGCAGGGAGGAAAGCCTGTGGCACCCAGCTGCAGTGTGCTGCTCTACAGCAGGCAAAACTGAACCAGAAAGTGAGGGCAAGAGGTCCCCTATGAGAATCCAGACAGGTCACAAGGGTCCAACTTTTCTCCCCAGTATATCACAGCTGCCAGTTAAATCTAGAAAGAACTTCAGAAGCTCTAACATGTTGCACTTGATAGTTTCATTTATAGAAAAAAAAGCAATATACCTGCAGCAGCAGTTCTTGCAGTTGGGCTCTCTTCTGTTTTATTCTTTCAATCCGCTTCTGTTTTTCTATCTTAAAAGATAAATGTAAATGCATCAGGATATTTATTTAGTTACCTTGTCTGTTCCATTGTGCCAAACTGAGGGTGAACTGCAGGGTCATAGGAGTTTTCCTAGTAAACAGGTTTGTTACACTGTCATTGCTTTGGCAACAATTTTAACTCCAGTAAGGAATCAATTATTACAAGAGATTATTATCTCCCCACCCCCTTCCTCTTCTATATTGTGAACTGAGTGCCAGTTAGCACCAAATTAGACACTTGCTTGTCAGGGTGCTTTGGGGTTTGGTTTTGGTTTTTTTTTTTTGTTTTTCCTCATCCTGTTGGTGCCAGCACTGTATCACTGCTCCCCAAAATACTAAACTCTGAAATTAGCTTTTCATTCAGCCACTGAAACTGAACGATGCAGTCTTTTAAAGCTTAGCTGGCCCAAAGCCCCTGACTCATTTACAATGTTGGTTCCCTCCTCACACACTTCAATGTTTAAAACACTTCCTTCAGAGCACAGTAGATGACTTTCTTTTCTGGGACTCTTAAAACCAGTCAACAGTACACAGATCATTTAGGCACAGTTTCTATATAACAAGTTTTTTTTGTACTGGTAATCTTATGAGGATTTACACTGTAAGAAGACTTGGCACTTTATACAGCTTTAAAAGCAAAAATAATTCTGATTTTCACACCATAAAAAATCCAGCTTTATATTCTTTTCTATTATGTCAGAGGAAGCAATATTTAAAAAAAAAAATGCCTGGCTTCCATTTTGTGCATATGTAATTAGAGCCTGAAACAGTGACTCACATATGATTATTGAAGATGACACAATGAAATTCAAGTCCCATATTTGTAAAAAATAACCTATATTGAAGACAAAGCATTCACATGAATGCATGCAAAATGTAGATTTATCCATAATTAAAAAACCCATCCTGGGGTTATAATGATTGAGCACATGCACTCTCCATGTGTGGGTCTATTTTCCAGGTTGCTGTGATGGGCAAGACCAATAAAAGCTTTTCTATTACCACACCTAGAAAGATAATTGATGTAAATGACCTGCACAAAAAGAACTGTTCTGTACTGGAGAGGCATCCACCTGCCTTTTAAGGTACAAGTGTCACAATAGAATGCACATTGAGATGTTATTTGCAGACAACCATTAGGGCACTGCAGTAAATACAGTGACTTGTGCTTTTTATTTATAGCACATTTGGCCTGAAGCACAGGCAACATTTGTGCATATAAATTCTGGCATCCCTGCAAAAAACCACTGTAACTCTTAGCTTGCTGGAAAAATAATGGAAATAACCAATAAGTAAAACTTCTATTTTGTTTCTCTGGCAGTTCATAACTAGTATTTGACATCCCAGCAGGAATTATTTTTCAATTTAATTTCCTTTGTATGACATTTCCAACTACAGACATTAATAGAGCACTGGTCTCCTGTTAAATGTAAATCATTTTGTGAGCATAACTGAACCATAAATTCTTTTGCCTTTCTTCTGGTTAATTCAAACTACTACAAACTTTAGTCTTAAAAATAATTCCTGATTTAATCAATGTCCATTTTTGTAAGGTAAACTTCATGTAATGTATACTAAATAAAGTATACATTTGAATTAAGCATACACAAACATATTCTTTCAGTTTATTCCAATATCAAAAGTCGTGTTTTCATAGTGTGCAAGAACCAAACCCAATCAGTTTCAAATTGAGAAAAAAACCCTTCTTCTAAAGAGCACCTCCACTATCACCCCCTGTGACCTGAACAGAATTTCCCATGTACCTCCCCTTACCTCTAGATTCTGACATTCCTGAGCTGAGTTTGTAGGAAGGCCAATCCATCTGATTTCCTTCTTCTCCTTTGAAATGATGTTCATTGCCATCAGGACATTAAGGGCATCGTAAACTCTCCGTCTGATATTCTTCTGATCGTAAGCCTGCTAAGAAAACAACACAGCATTAATTAACAATCAAAGAATTGAGAAAGGAGAAACAACTGAACACATCTTTCATAGACATGCAGAGGATAAAACACCAAAATGGCAGTTCAAGTCAAGAGTGGTATTAGAACATAATCCTTCAGCTGTGCTACTCCTTGGATGCCACAAGAGCATGTTTGGTTACAAATGGAAGCTTCAGGTGCAGGAAACTCCCACCATGGCAAGTCTGTCACCATTGAAAAGCCTCACAAGACCACACGTGGTGGGTACAAGAGTAGCCTTCTCTTAATTATTTTGGCAGACTCCTCTACTTTGTTTGTAATTTAGAAGGAGTTCAATTCTTTTTAAATCTGTGTTTTTAGATTTCAGAGGGTAAGTCTTTATATTTGAGAAGTAGCTAAGTGAGTGAAGGCAAGTGTGGCCTGGGGCAGGACAGTGCAGAAACAAAGGAACAGAATCCCATGACAAAGCAGACCCTCTGTAATGGTGTAACAAATTCAACACCTATTTGCTTACCGAGTCTGTAGCCAAGTGACTGTTAGAGTTGGTGAATTCTGACACCAGCTCATCAGCCACTTCATTGTAGGAAGTTGTTCCTTTACGCTGAACTTTTTCACAAACTTTCATGGAAAAATGCCTCAGACCCTTCCCATTTTTATCTCCTTTTTTGCTTCTCTTACTGGAAAGAGAAAAGTAGTATTTTAATACACTGAATGTTAATAAGCTACTTTGTTACACAGCAAAAGGTCGACCTTTTGCAACAGCAATCTGGACTATCTAAATGAAAAACAAAACTGCTGCTTTGCATCAGTTTCTTGTTTCATGCAAGTTGGCAAAAAAGTGCACTGGAGGCCTTTCCCCTTCCCTGGGTATTTCTACATTGATAGTATCTGAACATGTACTCTTGGGAAGATGCTTAAAAATGGATTTGGAATTCATCTCCAGGTAGTTTCACAAAAGAACAACAGAAAAAAAGAAAAAGGAAAAACTCACAGGGTGTTTATGTGCCTGGAACCCAGATTTATGGGGATCTCTCATGTGTGTGCCTAAAATAGAATGGCTCAAACATCCCTATTTAAAGTACAGCAGGAGATAATAAACGTCATTGTTAGGAGAATTAAACTATGTGCTATCATAGTTAAGACAGAGATACAAGAAAGTCTTTTGTGGAGAAAAAGTACACATTCATTGGGTTTTATGGGGCCAAATTAGCAACAGGCAACTGTCAGGGTTATTTTCCATTCTTCTTCTTCCAGAAAAGCAAGAGCTTAGATAATGGTAACAAAAAACCCCAGGAGCTGTTTGTTTTATAAAACAAGCTAGATTGGGATGTGTATTTCAACAGAAGCCTTTAAAAAATTCAGCTGTGCTGTTTTTGGTTTTGGGGTTTTTTTTGTGTGTATTTTTTGTTTTGTTTTGTTTTTTTCATTTCAGTCTTACGAGTTCTTTTGATAATAGGTTTCAGGGAGATCTATAATTTTACAGAAAAAGGCCTAGTTGTGTCAGCAGTAACAAGCTAAGGAAAATATTAAAATATTAAAATACAAGAATGGTTTTTAAAATTTCTGATGTAGTTAAGAAAACAGAACATTCTAACAGACAGAAGAGAAAAAAAAAAGAGTGGAAAGGAACACCAGAAGATTAAAAAAAAACCAACACAGCTTTTATGTGAAGGAGTAAAAACTGCTTAAAGTTTGTCTGGACACCCATCAGATCTGAAGAAAACCAGGTACGACTAAATACATAAAATACATGTTCAGTAATACTCACCTTTCTGAAAAGTCTGACTCTATAATTTCTTGAGTCCGTTTTCGCTCCCTAAGAAAAGACAATTCAAACTTCAGATGACAATAACATGTGTCTGTAGCCCACTAAAATCAGTCTGTGGGGCCTCACTGGTTCTAGTGTTTGCTGTTACGTGTTTCCCCAAAAGGGAAGAACGTGACACGTGGAGCTTGACAAAGTTTGAGAGAAGCTGGTTGGGACTTGGGAGAAGCTTGTTAGAGCCCACTGCCAGACAAGCTCTATTCCCAATTTTACCATGCTTTGCCCACATGAATTTAGGTAAGTCCTTTCACCTGGAACTACAGGAAGTGCTGATGTGAGCTAAATAACCAAAGTCCATCAAGAAGAAACTTGGCTCTTTTGAAAATTCCTATTTAAAATTCCTCCATGTGGAAGAAAAATGTCTTTAAACAGTGCATTAAATATAGCCTATATTTTCAGGCCATTGAATGTTCTTTAAACAAAACCCAAGGTAAAACACTAAACATGTTCATATCAGAGCTGATGCAGACGGAGCTAAAGAGAGTCTGTGAGGAAGCAGCTGACATGAATTTTGCCCAGGACGATCAGTCTGCAATCACTGGCAGTTCCTTATGGTCCTGTTTATTACCCACAGCGAAGAGGCTGCAGGAGGAGCCTGTTTTCCAGACTTTCATTCATTCCTGCAGCTGACACAAGGTATGTGCCCAGGAGCTGCTGGGAAGTTCTGCCACGCTGTTTCCAAAGCAGGGCTCACGGCAGAGACTGACACGGCTGAAGACCTGACACTGCTGTGAAGGAACCTGAACAAAACCGATGGGTTTGAAAGCCGGCGCTTAATGGGTTGTGTGAGCAGAACACACCGGGCTTCTTCCTCGGCAGCTGCGGTGGGATTTGTGTCCCTGGTGATCCCTGTCCGTGGTGCTTAAGCGGGGTCTGACTGCGGCCGGGGCGGGGCTGCAGCACTTCTTGGGCAGGGACCTGGAGCAGCTGTGCC
Organism: Calyptomena viridis; assembly: GCA_013390005.1. Lineage (NCBI taxonomy): Eukaryota > Metazoa > Chordata > Aves > Passeriformes > Eurylaimidae > Calyptomena > Calyptomena viridis. The sequence continues at coordinate 124,638 of WEIV01011909.1, forward strand.
CCAGGCTGTCTGTCGGGGGCCGTGTGGAGCCCTGACAATGAATATGATTGTATGATCCGATTCTGGACATCACTTGGAATCCATGGAGTAAACAACAGGTAAGACAGGTAGTGTGGACTTGCAGTCTTCTGGAACCATCTTCAGCAAAGGCTCGTGGCCTCGATTCGGCAGCACCACAGACCCTCAGCTCTGCTCCTCACATGAAAATATGACCTACTGTATGGACTTCTGCATGGATCAGTATTGACTGGTCTGTCTAGAGTCATCTTGCTCCTTTTTCAGGGTAGAACGAGTTAGGCTCATCAGAAATGCTGTGTCTCGACTCCGACAGTCCACAAAGAGAAGGATGGTGCTTCTCCCTGGGGGTGGTGGTTGATGCACTACAAGGACTCCCTGCTCTGGGAACCCCCATCACTGGGCTTGGAGGGAGCTTAGACAGTGATGGGGGTTGATTCTCTGGTTTAGCAAGTTAAGATCAGACAGTAGAGCCTGTCCCTCCTCTGGGTACTGAAAGCATGTCTGCCCGGCCTCCACATTTCACATTTGCACAAACAAAGTCATCTTTGTTTCAACTCCTTTTTCAAATCAAATCAGAACTAAGTGCATTCAAAAGGTATTTCAGGAAATGAACACATACTCAGAAAAAAAATCAAGCTTAACCATTGCTCAGCTGGGCATGCAGTTTATCAACTCTGTGTGGGAATGCAGTGCTTGGGAAGTGCAGGCTTATGACAGTCCTTGCTTACAGAGTAAAATGGAAAAAGTCAAGGTACAAACATTGCATTCTCATTTCTGTTTCCTGGATGCTCCATTTCCCATGTCTAAAGCTGAAAAGGCACTTACTGCCATTCATTACTGATTGGAAAAATTAACCTAGATGCAGAAATAAATTACTTTTTTTCAGAGGCAAAGCACTACATCTCTATTTTGAGACAGCTAAGCTCAGCAGTACTGGTATTAAAACAAAATACTGAGAAATGTTGTAAAGACCAGCTTTAAACTGAAGATATAAAGAATGTCATGTTGCTCTAGAGTACCTCAGAACCCTATGGAACTTGTTGCTAACGTAAAATAGTAATAAAAATACCACACTAATTACATTCAACATTTTCCATTAGAGTTTATTCTTAAATGCCTCTTGAGGTGACTTTGACAGTCCCTCCCCCTGTAGGTACCCACTGCTATGCTGGATAGCTGCACTACTCAAATATACCAGGAGTTTATGAAAAAATAAGGGCTTGCTTTAAGAGGACTCATGGATTTGTGACTCTCCATTTTCATGAACAAACAGATAGTGCCATAAATCACAACTAAAACAGACAGTGAAGTGTACTTTGTGTTGTACTTTGTGTTCACATGCTCCAGACATCAGAAGTGCAAACCAAGCTGAGAGCACAGCCTGTACCCCTTTCAGTTGTGCAAGAACTGGAAACTGTAAGCCAACATACAGATACAACAGTATAAATAACAGAAAAGATCAGAACAGACCCTCACACATCTTCCAATAAGACAAAAGTCTTACCCTGGGGCCCAGCCAGAAGCCTCTGTGATGTGTGTCTGTGTGACCATTGTTGGAGCTGGGTTATATGGACTCCCAATCAGAACACTCCCTGAACTGGTCAGTCTTTGTGGTGTGCTTATGATCTGTCAAATTTGGCAATAAAAAACACAGGTCTCTTAAGACAACTGAGGTTACAACAGCCCAAAATTCATTGCATTAAGAAAAGGAAAAATAATTCTGTAGCAGAAGCAAGCTGCAATCAAAATATAGAGAAATATCATCAGAAGATCTTCATATAGTAAGTATGAAGTAATTACAACACTGTTAAGTTTTCTAATTGTACCATAATACTGTATTATGCATATGGTCAAGAACTAGACAAATAGAAATAATTCCTAGGAATGGCAGATAGGATCTGTACCTATAGACACCAATTATTTCTCCATGAGTACAACTAGGCAATCTCTCAATCACTGTAATCAAGAAAATCTTTCTTTCCAATGGACTTGTCTCTTGTAATTCTCTTTGGTACCAAAGATAGTCTGAGCTGCAGGGAAATTATTCCCTGCAGTTTCTAGCATTCACAAGATCCCAGGGCATTCTGGCAAGCTAATAATACAGCATTGTATCTGTGGAATTCAATGTAAAGTCTGTGCAGTATACACAGAATTTACATTTATACATGGTGGAATTGTATGTACAGTCATTAACACAAAGACACCTGGTCTCAACTTTTAAATCTCAAGTAAGGTCATTCTTGAAAGTAGGTAACCAGAAGAATTTAGATGGTATTTAAAAATTAAACAGTATTAATTAGTTAATCCTTAAAATAAAACACATTTAATTATTTTGATTCCAGTATGGTAAGATTTATACCAAGGCTTCTTGGACAGTTCTTTTTACTCACATACCTTATTTCACACTTTTTAAAACTTGATTTTAGTTTACTCCATTTAGTGGCATTTTGAGAATTGACTGTACTAAACACTGTAGTTTCCTTTACTATTTAACTTATTCAACATCCTTATAAGTATAGATATAGATATATATACACACAGAGCAAGTGTAAATATATATATATATATATGTACGTACTCACAAGCAAGTATACAGCATTTGTTTGGTAGCCATCAATATTGTTTAAACAAGTAGGAAAAAAAGATATGTGAAGAAGAATCTCCCATTTCTTTAGCTCATTAAGCATTACTTCACATCCCTCCTGACACCACACGGTGATTACATAGATGTATTTTTTTTGTCTCAAAGACATAAATTTATCTCAGTTATTTTTTCCAAGCGGGTAACTTGACAGAACCAAATGAAAACAGAAATTCAGAGAAACCAAAGCAGTGATACAGGTTATGTATTTCCTGGTTGGTACTGGAGCACCAAAGGTGCCTGTCTGGCTGCTTTACCCACTGTGACTTTTGTCACTTCTGCCACCTGAGTGCTGCCCTGGCCTAAAGCCAAAGGTGTCAGAAAGGTGGCAGGATTCATTTTTCAAAGCTTGCTAAAGTTCCCCACGGTGTAAGACCCCTCAGTGAGTCTGTACAGCCCTATTTCACTTCAACATCGAGCCAACCCAGGAACTTTCTGTATCAGTTTCTGGCACAACTCTAAATAACGTTCATCTGCCGTGGGAGAAGTTTTATCGCGCCCGGTCCCGACCGGGCTTTCACTCGGCTGCTCCGCGGGACCTCCGTGTCCGGGGCACCTCCCGCTGTCCCGCTGCCTCTGTCCCCGCTCGCTCCCGCTGTCTCCGCTCGCTCCCGCTGTCCCGCTCGCTCCCGCTGTCCCGCTCGCTCCCGCTGTCCCGCTCGCTCCCGCTGTCCCGCTCGCTCCCGCTGTCCCGCTCGCTCCCGCTGTCCCGCTCGCTCCCGCTGTCCCGCTCGCTCCCGCTGTCCCGCTCGCTCCCGCTGTCCCGCTCGCTCCCGCTGTCCCGCTCGCTCCCGCTGTCCCGCTCGCTCCCGCTGTCCCGCTCGCTCCCGCTGTCCCGCTCGCTCCCGCTGTCCCGCTCGCTCCCGCTGTCCCGCTCGCTCCCGCTGTCCCGCTCGCTCCCGCTGTCCCGCTCGCTCCCGCTGTCCCGCTCGCTCCCGCTGTCCCGCTCGCTCCCGCTGTCCCGCTCGCTCCCGCTGTCCCGCTCGCTCCCGCTGTCCCGCTCGCTCCCGCTGTCCCGCTCGCTCCCGCTGTCCCGCTCGCTCCCGCTGTCCCGCTCGCTCCCGCTGTCCCGCTCGCTCCCGCTGTCCCTCTCCCGCCCGGCCGGCCGGCAGCGCCCCCTGGCGGCGCAGGGCAGCGCCCCCGCGGCGTCCCTTGTCCCCGTGGAGTGAACATTTGCCTTCACGACACGGCCCGTTTCCAGAGGGCGAATCCCATCCTAACACAGAACAACTTCCCAGCGTGCCCGAGGCGATCCCATAAATGCCCTGCACAGCACAGCGCAGGGACAGAAACCCTCGCCCTAATGCAGCAAACACAGCATGTGTAGGATGCGTTAAATCCCTGTAATTAAGCACTAACACTTCATCAGTAACACGCAGTTAAACTTACACTGTGCTCTGACTCTAAAGAAACTGTACCCAACACCTGTAGTCATGAATCCTTCCAGCAAACAGTGCCCTCAGCACCGGCACAACCAGGTCCCGGGGGATTCAGCCGACAGCCCCGGAGGCTGTGCTGGTCTGAGCACCTGGAGCAGGGATTAACTAAAGCCCCCAGCCCCGCTCAGCAGGGTGTTGGTAACACAGGGAGAGGCTGAGGGAGCCCCTCCACTGCTGAGACCTTGGCACTCTCTCTTAAACAGCCTGGCATAGCACAGCTGTACCCTGGGTGTCTTAGAAGCCCCGCATTAATGGCTATTTAATATCAAAATGTTTTTTAAATACAGATCTATTCTTGCAAACCGGCGGAATAAAAGAATAAAAAATAAAAAGAAAATATGAATAAAAATCGTATGTCACACCACGCAGCAGCTTTTTCAACTTCCACCTGCTATAGAACCTAAAGTAGGGCTCACTTAAACCAAAAGCAGGGCCTTGAGAAGTCACGGGTAAGAGCAGAAACTGCATTAACTGACGGCTCTGCCCTGTTCTTGGCTATTTATTGCACTCAGGAAACATGTTGTGTGGCAGAACTATTGCAGTGCAGGGCTCAGGGCACACACATCAGCACTGACGCACTGAGGGCTGTTCCCTGGCTGTTCCCTGGCAGCCCGTGCCCAGTGCTCCAGACAGAGAGCTCTGCACAGCAGGGAATGCCCTGGGGGTGCCCTCTGTCCAACGGGGATAAAACCCACCAAAGAACACTAGTAACTGCTGGTGGGAAAAAGGCCCAACACAATTACTTATAAAACACATCAAACGGTTCTGTGCTCAGGCTAAGGGCTTGCCAAGTAGGCATCAGGTTACTAGAAACTGTTCATGTTCCTGTTTCCTAGGTATTGCCTCTTGAGCTCTCTGGCCACCAGAAAACCTAAATTTTTTCTCAGAGCTAGATCCAGAATCCTGGAAACACCAGTATACGCCCATGTACAGTTACTGACAGGAAAAGAGAGCTTAAGAAGAGTAGTTTCAACAAGTTAAATCTCTAGCGACACATCCAAGACCCTCTGGCAATGCTGGAGATTTACTGGTGAGAACATGACTAAAAACATTCTAGGAGTATCAGTAACGTTCTTAATGAGATTTTTTTTTTTCGGTAATACACTTTTGAGTCATAGTTAAAACATCAACTAGTAAATCTGTTTCAACTTTCACTCAAAGCCAGGAAGACAGGTATCCCCTAAGGGCACACACAAGAGCATTGTTGGGAGTGGTGACTCTGGGATGTGGAGCCTGCAGTGCCCCCACATCACCACCCCCCATCCAGGTGGGGCACTTTGTGGCTGAGGCAGGAAGCAACAGGTTCCTTGCACTATTCACCTCTTTGTTTTCTGGGTTTCTGTATTACACCAACAGGAAGTCACACAGCTGGTTACACAAGTTGGCATTACTGGGGTTGCAACACTTACCATTTGGGGTCCGACATTCACATTGATTGGTCCTAAGGTTTTTGGCAAAATCTTAGTCGGAGAGTTGGTGCTGGAAACTGGCAATGTAATTATTGAAATATTACCTAAAGAGAGTGGTAAACAGAGAGGTTTAAATTACTTCCTGAGTAACCTGGGAAAAACATTTTGGCAAATTTTCACACCACTTTAATATTCTGGAATCAGATTAGCTTTGTTGTCTCATTCACTGCAAACACACCCTCACGTAACAGCTTCCAGACCTGTCAGCAGATGTCACAAGGATACCTCACAAAACTACACTGTCACTAGTTTACCATTAAAATAACATATATTTCCAGAAACAATTTATTCTTGCCCAAGACAAAGAGCACACAGTCTGCCATATTTCAGCATTAAAAGTGAAAATTAATGAGAATACTTCCAAACGAAGCCAGCCTACAAATCCCATCTATAATCATAAGCCTGTGTACAAAGTCCTTCCTGGCCATAACCATTCATCTGACTACACCAGAGTGTTCTGTAAATGTCACTGAAGTGAGCAAACCACAGCCTGCCACTGGAGTAAGTGATGCCTTTACAACTTACCCAGAGTAACAGAGCAAGCAGCTGGACATCAAGATAAAGCAAACCCTGCCATCTCTAACCCAGCGTGTTCCCATCCCAAGATGTTTATCATCCTTGTGATCCTGGGCTGCTTACAGATCTCACCCATCCTGCCTTTACACAGAGAAGTGCTGCTCTGTGCCAAGAGCCTCAGAACACTGCTGCTCCTCCTCTATCCCAAACCACACGTTGTATCTTATTTGGACTTGACATTTTAATAAAAGCAGTCATGCACCACCATGTACCACTGTGTGTTACAGCCTATGAGTGTTCCAACCATGGTGCACAAGCAGGGAGCTCACTGGCTTATCCACGGACACGGTGGTGGCAGCAGCTCCTTTCTGACATCTTCAAAGCAAGGGAGCTGGGAACTGGTCAGTGCAACACTGGCCCCACTCTTACACACAGCCTTGTTCACGATGAAGGGGCTGCAGGCAGAGCCCAGTCTAAGGAAGGCCTGTCACTGCCTCGTAATCCAGAGTCATCCTGGGTCTAAGCTGGGGTCACGAGTTGTGAGGACAAGGACTGGCTCCTGGAGAGCTGCTTACACTCTCTGGCACTGCAGGCAGCAAGTGAAGGCATCTGAGGTGACAGGTCCTTCAGAGCAGCACAGACAGCAGCCCTCCTCCCACTTAGCTTGGCCCACATGGTCCCAAGCTGGTGTTAAGACATCTCTGTTCTCTGGTCTTTTCTCACGTCACCTGTTCCTCTCCACTGCCCACTTTTCTCTTCTCACTTGGTCCTGAATCGTGGTCTCTTTTTTACATTTTATTTTAGTACACCTGCGTTCTGCCATGGGGTAACTGAAAAATCATAAATTCAACAATGTAACTTCTCTGCAATATGAGGCAGAATCAACACAATTGAGAGAAAAATATTTTAAAAAGTATTGTTTCAGCACAGAAGTAGAAAAGATGTAGACATAAGCAAATTCTCTCCTTTATAAAAAAATTCAGCAGATATGAGAAATACATACAACTTGAGACAAGGATGTTTTAATGTTCTATTTAAATTTCTCTGGCATTTTGAGTAGCACTACAAATTAGTATTAATTTTCAAAAAGGCAGATTGTCTCTGAAAACATCTTCAGAAACAGCTTGCTTCTCTAGTCAATAAAATGAGCAAATTATTCAGTCACCTAATTCATCTAGAAAAACAAACTTAAAAACCTCCCATGCTCACAAACCTAACATCCCCACTGTAAATCCTTGCTCTATTATGAAACATCTTTTGTGAGGTAGTGCCAAAGTGCACAAGACAACAGTAATTCACGACTTAAATACACTATGTTCTCATTTTGAGCTCAAAATAGTTCTCTTACTTGTCAGTTTTAGTTTTGCTAGAGGATCTTGCCCAGGATTTCCCAAGTTGTGCCAGCATATTCTCATCAAAACTTAGTCTCCCCCTTCACTGCAGACCGTTGCCATCAATGACGTGTCACTTCCCAGTATTGCTGCAGGAATTTTCCTCTTTTCTGCTGCAGCTGAAACTTTTGACCCCTTTACCTCCGAGATCAGCTCCCACATTATTTCTCCTTGTCCCTCTTCTTACCAGAGAAAAGAAATACATTATTTTCCCTGGTGCTGAAAAGGTCCAGGCAAAGGTCACAAGGCAAAGTGCAGCAGAATTCTGAAATGTCTGTTTTGGCCTCCAGCTCTACCACAGGGCTTCATCCCAGAGTTGTCCCCAGCAACACTTCCCAGCCTTTAACAGGCACTGGAATGCCACGTTTCATAGAATAAGAGTGAGATGTGTCAGACTTACAGCACTGTACATCAGCACAGCAGTAAAATTAGCAGCTGCTGCTGCACTGTGCCTTCATCTACAAGGCTCCCTAGATAAATGTGCATCCATTAAGGCAACCTCAGTAAATACAAGGGTCATTTAAATTACTTGATCTGGATTTTAAAAAGACAGTCATGCATGGTGTGTGTTTAAATGTCTTTCTGGCTAGTGTTGTTGTCAATAAAACAGATTTTTATTTTCAAATCCCCCATTTGGTAGCAACACTATCAAAATGATCTTAAGAGTTGATCAAGTTTTCAAAGAAAAGTTTCCTTGCCTTTGTTCTTCCTTTTAAATTTCTTTATGGGTAAATATAAATATGGGAATGCATAGCTTTTTAATCATAGATAGGATGGAAAGGGACCAGTTTCTTTTTATGACTGAGGTCTCTCTCATCAACAGTGGACAGAAAGAAAGAGCAACCAAATTTTTCACAGTAAGAGGTAACTTTATGTCTTTGTTGGCAGTTGAAAAATAAGTAAATAAAGTTTTATCACTTATGAATAAAATATTCCCTCCCTACTGTTTCTTTTTCAAAAATAGCATCATGGTCCAGATACTCATGTAACCTCAAATGCTCCAAATATTTAGTGGTGGAAACACCACCTCTCCATCTCTCTTCACAGCAAACACTTGTTGCTCCAGAAAGTTAATGTGTTTTCAAACAGATCACATCAGCACCCCAGCCCTGAAGGGACAGATTTGTATCACCAATGTCTGTTATCACCAGTGTCACTGCTCTTCTCTAAAAGAGAAATCCAGCTTCCAAGAGCTTCCTTCTCCTTCCTGTCCTGCCTGCAGCCCTCGTGCAGCAGCAGCCCAGGCCTGTGGGACACAGCAGCCACTGGCACAGCTGGCACAGCTGGCACAGCTGGCCAGGACCAGTCCCAGCACAGTAGAAGCATCACTACAAACTGGGAACTGCAAACACAAGCACAACCAGCTCAAAGAGCAGGCACTTGCTAAGATGACTTGCTGTATTTTACACCAAGTTCTTAAGGTTAGGGCACCTATGTTTGCTGAGGAGTTGGTCATTTCTGAAGTTTTGAAGGCAAAGCAGTATTACAGAACAGCAAACATCAACATGAGCAATCTCTTAAAATCTTATTTATAAAACAGCATAGAAAAGGTAGGAGGAAGTAGATGTCACAAAACATCCAACAGATTCCTGTATTCAACTGAAAGCAGAAATATCATCAGAGAACTATATATATATTATCACAAAGCAACTGCAGAGGCTTTAAACATGACCAAATTCTAAACAAATGCCAAGTCTTAATAACACCCATCATTTGGGGACAAAAAAGATTACACTGATTTATGTCCCAGGGCACAGCAGCAGTGAGTACAGTGATAAGCTGAACACAAAGAGACCCATCAGCCTCCAGTCATGGTAATCTCACTGCGGGGATGAAAAAGGTCAGCACAGATGGATCGAACTGGAATGATTTGTATAATAATACTCAATTCTTATATAATGTTTCTCAGCAGTACTTTTAGGGCACAAAGGAGGTCAGTGTCATTATTCCCATTTACCTACGGAAAACAGAGCACGTGGGAAAGAAACCCACTTAAAACTCTCATCGAGAGGCTTTAACTGCAATATACATAAAGCCATCCCAAACTGAGCCTGATACAAATTCAAAATAAAAATCTGCCAGTGGATGGATGGATGTTTCTCTCAGAACAAAAGCACTTTGCTTCTACATAAATTATTTTTCCATCCCTCAGTCACCAGTACTGTAGTTTCTCACGGAGAGAAACCAGTGTTGCTATGATTTCATATTTTAAAAAACATCATCCCTACATAACTATTTTGCCTCCTCGCATTTGTGCAATATTTTTACTTGCATACAAACAGAAAAATTCAATTTAAATGATCTTCAGCTTTGAGCAGTCACAGATAAAGCTGCTCACATTTACGTACATGTATGTTCACATGCACACACTAACCATCCCACAAGAGTGACTTTACACCCTTATGTGGAACCCTAAATAGCTTAACTTCACACAAACAACATGTATTCCTGTACCAATATGAAGCTAAAGAAGTTTTAGTGATGTTTTTTCCTGTATAAGTAACCTGTTAGGTCTGCAGCTTAGTGGCAAAGATAATCAGAAACAATGTCAACTGGAGAATCTATAGAATCTGTCAGAGCCAGTTTGAAGGAAACCATGGCTGATGGGGAGCACAGCCCAACCAGCTGGGGTTACACACAATGCCTACATCAACAAAAACCCCTTTGAATTTTCAAACAAAACACCAGGGAAGTGCCAGTAATTTGGATTTCATATTTGGAAATTTAAAAAAAAGTCCACATTTTTAAAGTGTCTCAATGAACAGCCAATTTTAAATAATACAGCCTATGGCAAAAAAACCCCAAACCACCCAATTCAGAACTGTGCAATATCAGCAGCCCTTTAGGATATTTTGCAATAACATATGTAATGTATCCTCAGGGTCCTCTATCACTCTAAAACACCAACTGATCTTGAAGATCAGGATACAGTATTAGAACAGCATAGAGAAAAACTGAATTATTATCACAGTAATTATCACAAGTACTTTCTTGGTACATTTCTTCATTTGTTCATTGCACAAAATTACTGGCCTACAAACCTAACTTTTAAAACTTCCATAGTCTGTACAAGCACACACACACCTAGAAATACATGAAATCAAAGAGATCTGTAGAAAAGTAAAAACAAATGGGGCAGATAATATTTCAGTTTACTTCAGGCTTACACTGACCAGTCCAGTCTTTTACTGCTCAATTTGAGACAAATTTACAGGAGTTAACAGCTCTATGAATCCAAAAGTACCTGGCATAGGCCTATGGATAACCAATTCTGATATCTTGGTCATTTTAGCAGCTCTCTAAGCACACAATGAGAGACTTCTGTTAGAGCAGCCCTGTGCACCAAGTTTCTGAAACACCAGCCCTATCAGTACTTAGTAAAAAATATGTACTGCACAATAAAAAGATGGACTGAAACAAAGTTCACTGTGAACTTGTATTAAAAGTTAAGATTCCCACCCAAAACAATCTCCCTGCAATTATGATCCTCCCTCATGGAGCCTGTTGCAAGACTGGTGGTCTATGGCTGGACTCCCTTTTTTCCTCTGCAGCAGCAAACAGAGAACATGTAAATTCATAGAATTTGGGAATATAGTAACAATAAAGTATTAATGAAGGGCAGTACAATTCACCAAAACCATTATAGATTTTAAGGTAAGAATCTCGTGCCACCGGCAGCCCCAGCAGCAGGAGTTGTGCCCAGTCCCATCCCACATTAAGGTGGCCTCCCTGTCCCCACGTGTACAGCTGTGACACTGCCACTCCTGCTGCTATCCCAAAATACAAACAGGCAATGCCATTTGGAAAGTCACACACTGCTGTGTGGCCAAGGCAGCTGAAGGGGTTCATGAAGATCCACTGACCGCTATAATGATTTTGCAAGTAATATCTGATTGCAAACCTTGATTTTATTATAGGGCTTCACACTCAGGCAACTCCAACACTCCTCAGATCAGGCAGCCTTGGGACTCTACAAACCAGCAGGGAGCCCTCCAAGCTGCAGACATCCAAGTGGATGCACAGAGGGCAGGTGAGGTGGTTTTACTGGGCAAGTGGTAACACAGACATGCCCTCTGCTTGGAAACACGGGAAGAAAGATTTGATTTTCCATTTCTGTTATACATATGAACAGGATTACAAAACTGCAAGTGTGTAATTTATTGACTGGGAATGTCTCACAAACAGATTAACTTTTAAATTCTTTTAGTTACACATGCAACTTTTTAACTGAACTCTACTGCATGTCTGATTTAGTTCATTCACATCTTGCAACAATTACCCCAAAACCACAACAGTACTGTCACTATCCAATTCATTCACAAACATAATTATACGGGTTTAAGGACTAACTTGAACTATTATACTTAATCTTTTTAACAGAATGGGCCAACTCCACAAAGACATCTTGCCACGTAAACCAGGGTTTTGCCTGAATGATGGATGGAGTACTTTAGTTTCTGTCAATTAACTTTACTAGTTCTGCCAACACCCAGGAGTGCATCAGTCTTGTTAGCATGGAGCACAGCAGGAGCTCCTCCCAACACGCACAATCCATGATAAAACACCAGAAGAACACCTGACACATCTACAGATCTATCCCCAAGGCCAGGAACAGCAACAGCCACCTCTGTTCTCCAAAACTTGAGAGGAAGCATCCCTTCTGCAATCAGCAACCCAGGAGTATTCACCCACTGAAGAAAGAGAACCAGAGCCATTTTTTTTTTTTCTGTTTGGGAGAAGTTAAATGCAGGTGTCCTACAGGAATAATTTCAATCACTAGTCTGCTGGATAATTTCAGGTAAGGAAATGAAGCATGGCCAGCCCAGCCTGCCACAGCTGAACAATTTTGACTGTAAGAGTAAGAATCCACTATGTCGAAGACAAGTGAAAGGAGATACCCTGGCTGTGCTGCATGGACTAATAAACTGTTTCACCCAATGGTGGTCTTTGCAAGAGCAGTCCCTGGCCATTAGTCAAAAGTAATCTGCATTCCCTTCCAGATCCAATGAGATTCATTTCATGCTGAGGAAACAAGCTCCAAACGGAGAGCTTTTAGCCAAAAGAGCCTGTTGCCTATGAGTTAAAGGCAACAAATGGAGGGAAGTAAATTGTCTGTTGAACAGGAATTGCTCTCTAAACAAAGTGAACAATATTTGAGTTACTGTTCTGCTGAGCACTGTAATATTTCTTCTAGGCACACCTAGGAAAAAGGTCTGGTTCCCTTCAGAATTAGACTGAATGTCTTTTTATGAGGATTACAAATTTGGATATATGTGCTTTGATTCTGCAATCATCACATTTAAAACATCAAATTCCATAGTAAATCTGTATTGCATTTAGACACACTGAGTACTAGAAATGTTTCTTTTCCCCAGACATCATCTATACAAGGAATAAAGAAGTACTGAAAGTATTCTAAAAACCCTGAATCAAAAAAAGCTGACACAAGGAGACGACAGTATTGACTACAAACACAGGAAACAATAAGAAAACTGAACCCCAAATAAACCAAACAACCTGTCAACCTATTTGGGAACATTAATTCAGATTTAAAAATCAGCAGAAGTGACACAGCAGTGCTCTAAGACTTACAGATTAGATTGCAATACCTAAGCAGTCTGTGAGCATTAGCTTCTCCTGCAGCAAAATGAACCAGGAAAAATACCCACAGGTTGTGCATGGACACTAAAAGTAAGGAATTAAAGGAAACTAAGGATAAGATCTTTAAAGGTAATGGTGGGAAAGATAAATGGAGCCTGATCAAATACACACTACAACAGCAGCAACAGAGTAACTGCTTCAGATGGTTCAGGGGAAAAATTCCTAGAGAAAAAAGAATTTGAAAGTTCAGCCTGTGAATGGAAGAAAAGCAGAAAAAGTAATTTTGGAGCACAAGGGCCAAGTGATTAGCTATTTGTTGGATGCCTTTTTAGTGAGACAAAACGTGAAAATTTCCCCAACATAACCATTATCTCATAGTGGCAATGCTATGGAATGAGACTGCAGCTGAGAACAGAATAAGCAACAGTTGATTTAGTGTCCCAGGACACCCTCCTGCAGTTTGAAACAGCATCCTCAAAGATCCAGGCTGCAGGCTACTGCTTTAGGTAAAGTGGCAGAGCAGTGGGTTTACCTAGAAAAGTCCAGCATTTTTCAACATTAAACCCAGTAAGCCCAGGATGACACAACAAATTTCATTGTACAATAAAAAGATCAGAGTTCATTAATAAAAAGGAAGACATTTTTCAAGGAATTTTTTATGTGCTCATGGTTCAGTACTGGAATTTGACATGTTCCTTTAATCCAATACTGGTACTAAATTAGTATGTTTGTGCTAGAGGCAAATAACAGATAAACACACGCCCCCAAAATTATCTTTCTGAAAAGAAAAAATTTATTCTCAAAGGCCTATAACCAGTTTGTAATGTTCTGCAAAGTTTAGAAAACTAGGAAGATACTGTAGCTCTAGCCATTTTCTGCTCAGATGCTCATTTTTTCAGTCTTAGGTTTGATTCCATTACCCAAAAATCATTCTTCCAGTTAGTACATGCATTTTCTTATTGCAGTAGATAACAGCAAACCGGTATTTACTTAGAAAGTGTGACTGAAATGTTTCCTGAATTGTAAATCCTCAGGTTTTCTAATATAGATAAGGAGTTACAGTTCTACTTTACTGGAATACTATAGCTGTTATGACTGATTTTAAATTGGTTTTGAGTCAAAAGTGATTAATGTAGAAGTGCTAAGGTGAAACAGGATAGGACGAAATATTATTATAAATTGTGCAGAACATTTAAAAGCATTAAGTCATGCTTAACCTTCTCTGCCTCTTTGACTAGGAACTTTAAGGGTGGGTAGAAATCAAGAAATTCAGCATATTCACCATCAGGGAATAAAAAAAGGGATTATTTTATTCTCTAATATTTTTACTACACTCTCTTTTCCCCTCTGAATCTGAAGATCTTCCAATCTTTGCTACTGACACTTACATGTCAGTAATAAAACATCTACCAGGGTGGATGTAAGAAATACATTTTGAACATTTAAATTCTGAGTCTCCCAAATGTGAATCAACCACATGCAGTGAAGTGTTAATGTTTGCTTCTTTTCTATGTGCACGAATAGAATTCTCTTACCTTTTGTTGGACTCTGGTTCTGATCTATAAATCCTTTCAAGTCTCCATTTGAGGAAGTCACACCAACCTGAACAAAACATTTTTGAAGTCTTAAAATATGATAAACCTTTCTATGTTTTCTAATATGCAACTAACAATATTATGAAAGTAATTTGTTCTGCATTATGAAACATCATAATCCTATGGCCAGTAGAGTCTAACAAGAGCATGATATTCAAGGCAAAGAATTCAAGACATTTACAGCGTGTGTATGAAGACAAATTCTATTTTTAACAAAGTTCTTACCTAAAAAACCCCTTCCAAGTCAAATGGGGCAGCTATCACCAATAACAGCATAACTCTGCCTGATGTGCAGCATCCTCAGTACTGAGCTGCATGTTCTGCATGTCTGACATGTGACTACGTGTAAAGTGCAACATCAGAGCTCCTGAATGACGGAGGAAGAGATGGAAAATCCTTCATATCCCAGCTAAGGAGGGAAGGGCCCAGCAGCAGCAAGTACTGGTAAGGCATTTTGCAGTTTCAGCACATGATGCTCACACCACCTTAGGCACCTCTGTTCAACAAAGCATTTTGTGATAAGCACTGAGCTCCACTGAAGCAGTAGGCAATTCAACAAATACTATAAATCTCTTTTTAAAATACTATGAAATTTGAGTAATTCTGTAAATAATTAGGACAAAGGGTTGTAGCACCCAGGTTAAAAGAAAACATATATGCTCAAGTACTGTGGCGGGCGAGAGATTCACAGACCCTGCCACATTTCTGTCACAGACTGCTACAAAGAATCAAGTATTTGCTTTATTTTACAGATGTATGTAGCAATAATGGAACCTACACTAGGGCCACTTTTAATAATCTCAAACTAGAACACCATTTAATTTTAGGCAAATTAAACAGTAACTAAAACAAATTACACAAGAATAAAAAAACACCTACCATCAGCATTCAGTCTATCAGTTCCACCAGAGAACTTGTATTAAAGAAATAATTTTTGTAGGGGAAAATCTGCACACAGCATTGTGATAGACTCTTGAAACTACTTCTATTAAGATTTTTTCACCATCATGAGACACACAAGAAGACGAACTGTTGCTCCACTGACTGTATGAGCCAAGTTAGGTGCTTCTGTAAACAAGCCCTTAGAGATGCTCACTACAGCTCCTCAGTTTCTCTCAGACATTGTCAGTATCAGATTTGCTCTTTCCTGCCCTCCTGGCACACCCAACCAGACTCTCATATACTATTCCCAAGGCACAGCCAGATGCTTTGGCTATTGCAGGTGATCACCAGAAGCTGTTTCCAAAGAGAGCAAGTGTGTCCCATTTTCCCTCCCCATTTCCCGGGCTGTCTCCCAGCAGGTGGCAGCTGTGCAGCAACAATGCAGTGGGGCTGGGGAGGGAACGCCGGGATTAGAGCAGGGCAAGGGAAGGAAGACAGGAAAACAAATGTAAAACGTCTCCTATCACGATTTGGTAGCAGATCCATATGGAAAATTGAAGCACTCTGGTATTTTCCCCCCCGGGCGCTTGAGCGCAAGGAAAGCTCTCGTGACAAGAGGCCTCTGTGGTTCACAGAACCACAGAATTAACCAGGTTGGAAAAGACCTTTGAGATCACCAAGTCCAACCTATTACCCAACACCATTTCATCAACTAAAACCACGGCACTAAGTGCCACATCCAGTTTCCTGTTAAACACTTCCAGGGACGGTGACCCCACCACCTCCCTGGGCAGCCCATTCCAATGGCCAATCACTCTTTCTGTGAAGAAGTTTTTCCTGACATCCAGCCTAAACTTCCCTTGGTGCAGCCTGAGACTGTGCCCTCTCGTTCTGTCACTGGTTGCCCCAGAGAAGACACTGATCTCCACATGGCTACAACCTCCTGTCAGGCAGTTGTAGGGAGTGATAAGGTCTCCCCTGAGCCTCCTCTTCTCCAGGCTAAACAGCCCCAACTCCTTCAGCCACTCTCCACAGGGCTTGTGTTCCAGATCCCTCACCAGCCTCACTGCCCTTCTCTGGACACATCGAGCGTCTCAACATCTTCCTTAAACTGAGGGGCCCAGAACTGGACACAGCACTCGAGGTGCAGCCTCACCAGTGCTGAGTACAGGGGAAGAATCACTTCCCTGTTCCTGCTGGCCACACTGTTCCTGATACAGGCCAGGATGCCATTGGCCTCTTGGCCACCTGGGCACACTGCTGGCTCATGTTCAGCCAGCTGTTGACCAGTACCCCCAGGTCCCTTTCTGTCTGGCCACTCTTCATCCACTCTGTCCCCAGCCCGTGGTGCTGCATGGGGTTGTTGTGGCCAAATTGCAGGACCTGGCACTTAGACTTGTTAAATCTCATGTCATTGGATTCTGCCCATCTATCCAGCCTGTCCAGGTCCCTCTGCAGAGCCCTCCTGACCTCCAGCAATTGACATTCTTTCCCAACTTGGTGTCATCTGCAGATTTGCTAATGGTGGACTCAACAACCTCATCCAGATCATCAATAAAGACATTAAACAGGACCAGGCCCAACCCTGATCCCTGGGGGACACCACTGGTGACCAGCTGCCAACTGGATGTGGCACCATTCCCCATCACTCTGGGACCAGCCATCCAGCCAGTTCTTAACCCAGTGAAGGGTGCACCTGTCCAAGCCATGGGCTGCCAGCTTTTCCAGGAGTTTGCTATGGGAGAAGGTGTCAAATGAAAAGTTCCTTACACTGAAAATGTGTTCTTGAGGAGATGTTTAAACCAGATGTTGGAAAGGTTGGTAACTGCCTAGTGTACAGCACTGGAAGGCCATTCCCCTGCCAAGGGAAGAGCCAGCACTCCTGCATCATGCTACTGCTGCCTTTGCACAAACAACAGAATCAGCTTCTCTCCAGGCTCCCTGCCTCTGCAAGAAGTAGAGGAATACAAATAGGAGAAATTTTAAAGGCAGAGAAAGAACAGGGGTCCACAGGGATAAATACTGTGTTAGATAAAAGGGCTTCAATCCCAAGAGAAGGGATATGAGTTACAATGAACATCCTCAAAGACACCACTCCAATTTGTTCCCAATTGAACATTCAGCTCTAGATTTACAACTGTACATTTCCCTACTGATTCCTATCAGTGCTTCAATTATATACTGAAGGTGATGTACATATGCAGTGTCAGAATAAAAATTCCAACATTTACATTTAATTCTCTGAACGATTTAATTATTTAACTGAATCAATATTTAAGGAAATATAACACAGTATTGCAGGGTTTGTGTGTATGTTGTACTTCAGTGATCCAAATGACACAAAATTACAGTAGAATTTCACTTTGCATAGAAATACGTTATTTTCATTACAATGGTCTTAACACACATTTATAAAGACCATCCAATAAACAGCAGCACTTTTCTCAATTTTATAATCTTTGTAACCGAGTTCAGAAGAGCTTGAAAACAAATTTGAATTCTATGAGAACTTAAGTGAGAAACGTGGCATATCTAAAGGAATTTGTTTCCCTTACAGAAGAATGATCACAACTAAGCCCTCAGAAGAAGCAATGTGTGATGCAACATTATAATACTGCAGCAGAACAAGACCTTCCCCAGTATTCCTTCTCGGTGTCAGAGAGGTCCCAGGCCACTGGGATCTGGATTGTTATCTGGAGACTGTACCACCCACTTCTTTTGGGATCTTGTATTTTGACAGCTCCTCAACTGAAGTAAGATGAAGAAAGGCCTTTTCATACTACTAAATATTTTTCACCTTTCCTATCAGGTGACTTTCAGAAGGGGTGAGGGCAAAGGAAGAAGAATCACAACAAGCTCTTGTAGCTTACCAGCCTTCTCTACTGCTTGACATACTGTTCAAGGGCAAGTCTCCTTCATCTATGACAAGACAACCACCCCCTGAGAAGCAGTGACAAATAACTCCACATGTATAAAAATTCAGAACCAACAATCAAAACTAACAGTCTAATTCAAAAAATTGCTTATTTGGTACTAAAAATAAGTTTACTGTGAGTATTTGATAATTTTTTCTCCATTTCTCAATACTGTTTTGGTGCCTTCTTACCTGAAGGACAGATGGGAACAGAAGTACAAAATAGGCAAGAAAACCACATTTGATCATATAAGTAAAGAATGAAATAACCCAGTTGGACGGGGTGATTTGAATTATTTCTGGGTACAATGTATATGGTAAACACATACCATTCCCAAGCTCATCTCCAAGAGAATCTCTAACTGTTGTTAAACATTTTATTATTCATAGCTGCTTTGCTTGGACTGGTTTTCTACAGCAGGTCGAATTACCCATAAACAACATTCCACAAGCAGATACCAGAAAGTGTCCTGCATTTAAAGAAAGTGAGCAGTGAGCCCAGTCTTGACAACTTTCCAATCATGTACTCAAAAAGTGAGGAAGAAAAACCAGTGGTGGGGAACATTATTCATCCTGCGTACACATTCGAGCTACGGAAACGTTCTGGGATGTGCTGGAAACACAAGATTCCTCGGAGAGAAGGTTGGTCAACACACCTTATTGCATGTGAGATAAAATACCATTGTAGCCTAAGCTCTCTGCACTTGGCTCTGATGCAGAAGGAGCACAAACTTCTCCAGGCTGTGTCCCAGTTGAGGGGCAGGGATTTCAAAACACGGGTGGCAGCTTCTCAGTGTGTGTGTTTGATGAAAGATATGCACCCTTTAAGAGTTTCCTGGAAGATGCTCAAATTCCAGTACTTTAAAGTTCCCCTTCCTTGATGCTTCAACATAAAGGAAAAAAAGTTGGAAATGCTTTCACAGAGAAGCTCTCTCCCTCAACTCAGTCTGCAGCTCATGAAACAATGCAGATCATGAAATCATTTCTGACAGTAACCGACAAACACTAACCTTACATTTGAAACAGGTTAAGCTGGAGAAATCCACAGGCATATGCTAAATCCCACAACTCTGCAAATTCAGAAGCATTCTTGGGCCTTCTGATAGCATCAGAAAACACCAGGGCTGACACTAGTACCCTGAGTGTGCAATTCTGAGTAACTAAGGTTGGGAAAACCTGAAGAAGTGCTATAATATAATAAGGACAGAAAGCATATGACTGGCATTTTTACAGGTAAACATGAAAACTGAGTCCTGCATTCATCTGCACCACAGGAAATGATTTTTTTTTTCCTAAATAAACCCATAAACATTAGGTATATAACTAGGTTTGCCTAAGTTTGACATGTAAAATTCCAAAGCATACATACCGACAAAACATCTCTTCTAGAAAATAATCACAGCCTTGCACTAAAGTAAACAACAACAAAACCATATTTCTATATTCAGCACAAGAATACGTTGCACAGACTGAAGGTTGTGTCTGCCCTTGGAGATTTTCAAAACCCAGAGCTCTGACAGAGCCCTGAACAAAGCAACAAGCAGTTCCAGTGTCAAAGAGCTTTACACAAAGCACCAGAGTAGATGGCCTCCTGAGATCCCTTCCAACCTCTGCCACTCTGATCCACACAACACTCCAGGGATTTTATTTGGATTGGTATTTATCTTTTGACTGTACTGAACAAAAGGTCAAACCCACAAATGATCTGGATTTGTGCAGCTGTTTCACATACATCAGTAGAATTACTTATTTATACTAGAATTGAATATGACCTACGAAATAATAAGTCAAAGGGCTTTGCATATATACACCCATTTCTTTTCTGTCTTGGTAAGCTCGAAGCAAAAAGTGAGATATTAAGACACCTGGAAGCCTGGAACTACACACCAAATAAAGCTATTAATAAAACCAACAAAAACTTCTGATAATTGAGAATTAATTTAACCAAACTATGTCCTTGGCACCAATCTAACCCCACAGAACAAATGCTTTTGCAGTTATTGAACAGAGCACCATGCCAGGCTACCTGCACTTTTATCATGGGGTACTTCAGTGGTGTTGGTTCCTAGACCTGTGCAGATTTAACCAGACTGCAGGATGCCCTGCCAAAGGCAGTCAACATTAAATTGCCCAGGGCCCAAAGTCACACTCAACTCACTGATCACCAAGCTTAATCAGAACTGTTCTCTGTACAAATTGTGTACCTCAGGAAGCACAGCTAATTAGGTAGAAAATTAAGGTCAGACACTTCATAAGCTGCCTCAGAACTCGGGATAGAGGAGTGAAACATGGAGCCTCTAAAGACACTGCACTAGAGGCTTGTTAAAGCAGCAGGTGAAGAAACAGGAAGGCTCTCAAGTTTTCTAGAAACCAAGAGAGCACCACCATTAGTAAGGACACGTGCAGTCTTTCTGTTCCGGAGTTTCGAAACTCAGACTCAGTAAAAGGATTTTGCAGTGGTGCAAAGGTGAGAAGATTCAACAAAATGAGCAGCTTTCAGGTAAGTTTGGAGGAATGTTAGAGGAATCACAGACTCACAGAATATCTAAAGTTGGAAGGGCCCCAAAAGGATCAATAAGGAAACAGCATAAAGCATTGCCTCAACCTGCCTACAGCTGAGTAAACTCCACATCCTTACAGAGCTTCTAACTAAATTTATCAAAATACTGCAGAAGATGGTGGGGTAACACATTTGTAGTATGCAAAAATCAGACAAGATTTTCAAATTTGAAGTGTTTGATTTCTTATTATGTCCATACAATTCTAAAAGCCAGAAGTCACTGGCAGCATGCCAATACAAAAAGTAACACATGATGTAGAGTTATACTTACATTTTTAGCCGTCATGTCAGACAGTATTGCTTTATATTTCATAAAACCATAAGATATCCCTTTTCATCTTCACAGAATCTTTAAAATGACCATCCTGTAAGAAAGTTAATGAAATATCTTAGCTGCAACCCTGCTTTTTTGGTAAAATCAGTCACCACAATAGTCAGGTTCTGCATGGATATTAGAAATGTACATTTCCTGGAACAGAAATGAAATCCTATACACAAATGCCCAACTTACACAGAGTTACATCAATGTGCCAGCAAAGCATGTTAGACCATTACTAAAGTTTTGTAATTAAAACCATGCAATCTTTTGCATCTAATGCAGATTGGCTTTAAAAAAAGAGAATTGAATTACTTTTCTCCACTGTGTTTTTAGCCACCACCAACAGAGAAAGCTTTTAATGAAATGTATATCTACAGAAAACATTAAGTATTTTGAGGAAACATACAAGAAAAAACACTGCAGTTCAAACTAATCTTTTAAATATTTTCAGGCTTTTTTATTAAACCTGTGTAATTAGAAAAAATTTTTCCTTCAAGGAAAGTACCAGGAATTGTTTTGGGGGAGTGTGTGTGTAGCTAATGAGGAGCTCTACCACCACTTCCCATCACCACTTTAGTAGTTTTGGACAACACAGAAGTATATTAAATTCTAGGCTGTTTCTCTATACATTTCTTGGTTTATTCAGACATCATACCAACAAAACTGGAAAGCAAAATACAAAGGAAAACAAAATGGAAAACCATTTTATTAACTTAGAGGTGCCCTCCACTTCCTCTTGAATGAGCTGTATTTAATCCTTAGAGCCTCCATTTATTGCAGCCATGATTAAGCAGTTGCTCCAGCATGTGAAAACCACACAATTCTAAGACATTCTCCCATGAAAACTTGTATGTTTTACAACAAAGCATCCAAGAAAACAAGAAAAATTTTTCTCTGGCTTCAGAGAATACACTACTGAGAGATATCTATTCACAGCCTGGGGAAAGGGGCTCCTGGATCTGTGTAGCAATCCTGAAACCTGAAGAAGAGTCACAGAAAAGCTGCAAAGCTACAAGAGGTGCAAAGAGCACCTCTTTTTGCAAAGTATTTGCAAAGAGCAAATACTGAATTTTTGCGTTGCATCTGAAAATTATGATCTTTGTGCTCATTCTTTTTCCACATTTCTCATCCTTCCACACAAACTCCAAATACATGATCATCTGGAGCTCTGGCCAAAATTCATGATGCAGTTTGACCTCTCTTTCTTTTAAGAGGCTTTACAAGTAATTTACTCGAATAAAGCACAGTTAAGAACACATTTGCTAAGCAGTTTTAACCCATTTACAGATAAGCAAACTAGGTTCATCTTTGACAAGTTATTTGCTGTCAAGCTTAGTGATCCAGAAGGTATTGTCCAGAAACTCTTACAGTCCTTTGCCACAATGCTCCTCAGCCCGTAAGAACAGTTGGTATTCTTCCAGCTTTATGAACACATTTTGTCAAGCTTGAGAAGCCAGACTTTGTGACCCCACCATCTGCCATGACCTCTTGTCAGGTTCAGACAAAAGAACCGACACAGATGGTCTCAAAATGGAGATTCACTTCATCCCCAGTTGCTGCTTGTGCTTGCACCACACAGAAAAACCTAAACCTCAACCTTTTTGTTCTTTAGCTGGTTTCTGTTGAAATGAAGCTGCATAAAGACAGGTTCAGAGCCCGAAGCACATGAGACACAAAGATTGCTTTATTTGAACTAAGATTGTCCCTTCATAATCTAAGCCTTGGTTTATAATCCACTCCCATAATTCTGCGTTTTGATCACACATTGTACAGTACAAGGAGCCAACCAAACTGTCTGACTTTGTAAATTCGAGTTATAGCTGCTTCTAGAACATGTTTCCTGATCATATAGGCCAGTTTGAGCAATGCACTTACAAAAGCCCAGATAATCAAGCTCTAGTTACAACAAAACTGTTTATTTGTACCTATTCTTGTTACAAGTTAAAAACCAGATTTATTGTATAGTTCCTGTGATGCTGAAGCTGAATCCCAGAGCAAGAAACAATGCAAAACAGAAATCAGTTATCTGCAGAATAACATCACATTCCTTTTAATGTTTATTTTCTGTAGTTCAAAGTCTTGTTTTTCAATTGCCCTAAAAGATACACGTTCTGTGTAAAACCTAA
>WEIV01011909.1:176452-186541 GCA_013390005.1 Calyptomena viridis
CTCCTCCCATTTTAAGTTGTAGACTTCCAAAAATTAGTAACGTTAAAATATGACAGACAGAGAAAGCTTGTGTGGGAAAATTTGCTTCACTATCATCTGTTGCTTTCTTGACAAATAGCCCCCTCTGACAAATCAACAAATTTGACAGATCACAAATTTTGGTTCAGAACAATGATGTTTAAAACACTAGAAACACATTGACCATTTCTAGTGTTTTAAAAGAAAACTATAACTGCTCATCCTGCGTTATCTCACTGCAGGTGCTTTGACACCTCAAGGGGAGGAACTTAGAGTGACACACTGGAACATTCNCCAAGCTGGTTTTCTACAGCTGAAGACAGAAGGAAAAGCCCTGTTTCACCCTTTGTGTACCCTCATCATTAACAGCTATCAAGGAATGGCTGAAAGAGTGAAATATTGGAAACCCAAAATTTCACTGTCTTACTTTTCCGTGATGCAAAGAGATGCTCTCCAGTATTCACATTCCAGAAACCACCTGTTCCCATTGTCACTTTAACATCTCCTGGGTGAAAGCAGCATTCTCCAAACATAGCTGACTGCTGATCAGCTGCCTGTCATACCAACAAAAACAGTGTGACAAGTTAGCCATCAACTACCACCCTGCAATGGTGTTGGGATTTAAATTGTCATTGCAAATGGTTCAGAATTCTGAATACAAATAACTGTTCAGAAAGGAATTGAGCATTTGGAGAGGACTCATATACAATTTCTTCAGTATTTGTAGGCCATTCCAATAGCCAGAGTTATCACTAGCATTAAATTACACCAGGTTTGGACACAACAGGAATGTCTGTAGCATTGCTTGCAACACTGAAAAATGTTATGGAAACAAAGAAATATAGTGTAATATTTGACAAGGATAAATGGAGCATTTGCAATCCCAGGGAGAACAAGAGTAGTTTGGCTTGAATTCCTCCTTCTCCAAATAGAAAGTTTGAGGTCTTGCCTTCCTTTTTCCCCACGATATGTCTCCTGTACCAAATTACTCCATGCTCAATTTTTCACCTACTGATGATGGTTATTAAATGTATTTACTTATGCTTTTGCCTTGCTGAGACAGCAAATTTACAGACAGATTTAGTCTACAGTTCTTTAAAAATAGCAGGAGAAATTCGTGTTAGCTAGGTGACAGTTTTTTCCATTTAGCTCAATTCCTTTTGCTACAAAGTCATCCCTTTAGAAAAATAATGATTTTTCTTATCCAATTCTAACTACTGAAGCAAGAACATGTTATTTGCCACTTATTTTTAGTGGAGGGGGGGGAAGGAGATAAAAGTACCACAAGTAGATGTATTAACAAGTACTTTTACATTTGTGCAGAGTCTTAATGAAGTCAAGCCAGAATGGACTCTGTTGCACAACTTTATATAGAACAACTGATTTTAAGCCAGAGACAAACACATTACCAGAGCTTATAGTCCTACATTCAGTGCTTAACCATGGGGTCACCTAACCTTAATGGACCTCAACCTCTAAAAATCCCTTCCTGTTCCTCTCCCCTCCTTTCCCCCCAAGGTTGTAAACTGAGTTTTTGGAGAAAATTTCAACAACCAATTCTACCATAGTTACATAGAGAAGGAAGAGAGAATACCTATGAAACAAGCAAGTACTAAATCAAAGGCAGCTAAACAGAGCATAGGTACATATACACCTTATTTAAGTAAGAAAATATTTTCACTCACCATTGCCATTATTGGAATAGGTACCCCAAATATTTCAGAGTCAGCTGCTCCAAAGTTGA
Source organism: Calyptomena viridis (assembly GCA_013390005.1). Classification (NCBI taxonomy): domain Eukaryota; kingdom Metazoa; phylum Chordata; class Aves; order Passeriformes; family Eurylaimidae; genus Calyptomena; species Calyptomena viridis. The sequence goes on from WEIV01011909.1 coordinate 178,215, forward strand.
AGCTTAAAACAAATGTTATGGAGAAACATCACAATACTACATTGATCTTCTTGCTAAAATGAAATCTGCATCACATATGAAAGGTGATGCTATTGATTTATTTTAAAGGAAACATTAAAATGATCACTTTAAGAAACACTGATAGTAAAAATGAAGTTTTGGACTTTATATATTTCTACATAAAGTATAACTGCATATAAAAATAAATTTGTGCACCTGCATATTACTTGGCCTGTGCAGATTACGTAGTATTTTTATAAGGCAATTAATTTAATAGTTATCATATTCTTGTAATTATGCCTTCATAGTTACCTCGTGTCTTTCACTGATGGAAAAACAGACATCGGAATAGAAAGTAGACTACACAGAGTAGGGTTCCAACATTTCTGAAATGAAATGGAAAGAGTAAAAACATCAGCAATCCTCTCAGAACACAAAAAGTAGCAACAATATTTTTTTGGAACAGCACATACCGTAAAGGGTTCAAAAATGCCTGTAGAACTGGCATTTGAGTAATCTGTAGCATGCACAGAACCTACCACGAGAAAAAACAAAGACTTTTAGATATCCAGGCATTTAAGAGTTTTCTTTAAATGTCTCATTGTCTCCTACGAAATATACACCGAGTGTGTATGAGCAAAATCACAATGACACAGTGAGCACAGAGACTTTACCTGCTGCTCACTGTAGTGAGCAACAATTACCTTCTCTCCCCTCCTGAACCTGCCCAGAAGAACCAACACACACCACACCAACCACATCACTCAGTCACAACCTGACTGACTGCTCAGGCATTAGCCCTCAGGACAGAAACTTGTGATTCTTCCACATTTGTAACAATCCTTTGTTCTTGTGCTTTCACAGGTACTTTTCTCCAACACCAACTATTTCTGTTAGTCCTGATGAAATCTTACACTCTTAAAAGGTTGATTACACCGAATAATTATTTCTCTTGTAGTCAGGCCCAAAGAATAATTAATTCAGAAGTTATTTTTTTTTAACAGCAGATACATTACAATATCTATCAAAAAAAGAAGTACAAACTGCAGAAAAACTATTTGAATTCTAGGATATATAAATGACAAGCCATAAACATTATTTCTTAGATTCCAGTGCATTTTATTGACATTTAAGAGGAACTGTAACATTCACCTTTAGTCAATCTATACAGTAACCACGTGTCAATTGTTCCAAAGCAGCAATTGTTTTGTTTGGCAGCTTCTTCAGCCTGGGAAAAATATGCACACCAAAAAAAAAGTATTTACAACTGGGCAAAGAGAAACATATTTCCTGATTCCTTTTATCTCTTTCTTCATGGTTACTGAGAACGTCCTTAGAAAATAAGCCTCTGATCATAATTTTTTCTTCTAAAAAGGCCAAGTTGGCTGTTTAACTAATATTATCCTACAAGTTTGTGCTCCTAACAGAGAATAAACACACTTTCCTTACAGCTGCTGCTAAGGAAAAAGAAGCAATTAATCTTCTACTGTAGGGATGTCACAGCCTTATGAAGGGAAACTTTATAGTCACAGTTATAACAGTGGTGAAAGTGGTGGATAAAGAAAACAAGGTCCTGCACACAGCACTTAAAGTTGAAATTCACAGAAATAGAAGAATTAAGTGCATTTTAATGTACATGCTTGACAGCAATAAAGACAAGGCTATTGTTTTCTGGTTTATTATTCCTGTAAAGAGTTCAAAATGTTATTTTACTTGGGATCTTATTTCCCCTTAACATGGGAAATTCTGGTTTCATCTAATATCCACTAATGGATAATGTTTACAACTACAGAATTCCTAAATAGAACATATAAACTAATTTGCTCAGAACATGACTGAATATATGGCTCTGCAATCAAGAGCCATGGTTTTCTGAGCTTCTTGGTTTGATAGTCACATATTTTAAGTATCAGTGCCTGAAAAAACGTGGGACAACATTCATCTTACACTGAAAACTCAGCAGCTGCTTGACCTTCACTTCTATAATCCTTCAAATTCACACCTCGCATTTTTGACAGGTTCAACTAAAATATGCCAGTAAAAAATTACATTTCACCTTTCCAATTAGCTTTGGGACAGAAAAGTCAAAAGACTTTGGGGTTTCTTTACACTGGGTGGAAAATGGATTATAACAATTTTCTTTAAAAAAGAACTTGAAAAATAATATAGCAAATACTGAAGTTATAAATACTATAAGAATAAATAAGGAAAGTGGTAAAGATTAGAGTAATGAATATAGCAACAAATAGCACAGAGATCATTAGTCCATTAGATTATTCCAGCACCATTTATTTTATGTGAATTTTCCAGTTCACACAAAATGCAAAATAAATTGTCCTGTACAATAGTATTTGTGAAACTGCAAAACATGGGAATAATGCAGAGTGGAAAGATAAAGAGTGCCCATTGAAAATAACAACTGTCATGCAAACCTAGACTGCAAACATCTTTACAACAAAGTACAGTAACTAATTATACTAATTGTATAATTATATCAAGTGAAATAAGGTGATTTGATTATTGTTTCTTATGTAAGAGGAAAGCTTTTTTACTACTACACATTTCCAGAGTCAGAGGAAAAAGTCGTATGACTACAAGTCACTACTTAAGTAGACAGATTAACACAGATACAAGTCTTTCTGGTTCTTCTGAGGAGAAGAACAATCAAGACAAATCTGAAGCAATTACAGCCAATAATATTATAACCACAGAATGGTAAGGTCTTTAAGGGACCTTAAACATCATCTATTTCCAAATCCCCTGCCATGGGCAGAGACACCTTCCACCAGACCACGTTGCTCAGAGCCCCATCCAGCCTGACCTTACCTCATGTATGTTTTTAAAAACCCATGACAACTTCATAGAAGTTTGTTGTGTTGAAAAAGTAAGAAAACTTGGTGCCAAATATCGATCATTCCCAGTCAAGAAATGAAGCACTGTAAAAATAACATGGATTACCTGTTCCAAAAGAAAACAGTTACTTAATTTTTAATCTCGCCCTTTAAAGGTTTCTGATCAATTATCTTTAAAGGATGACAACACAACTGAAAGCTGCTGACATGAGATTAGATTCAGAAAGCCAAAACACTGTTAGAGAATCCCTGTGTAGGATTATGCAAGGATCTTTACATCACAGACAGCCTTCCTGCAACACACACCCCAGCAAAGAGCAGCTGCATTAAGCAAGTCTGTTTTTCCAAGCTCTGTTGGAACACTGATATTGCTCTGCACTACACCAAGACTGGTGCCCTATATGAGCACAATGCATGATGTGGCTGACAGCACTGCATACTGTTATCCCAGTCAAAGTTCTGCAGGTGACAGGCTCAATCATGATTTAATAGGTTTAGCAAAATGTAATCATTCATCAAGTTTTCAAAAAAGAAGCTAGTGGCAAACACAAGAATTTAATTTCTTACTGTGAGTGTGCTAGTTAGTTTCTACCTAAGAGGAAAGTAACTTCTGTTTTTCCACTTGGAACAAACTATGCTGTAGCAGTGTTAAAATGCAGTATTTTAACATGACAAAGAGACTAAAAAGTAACAAAGTGCACATTACACCTACAGGTGTATTTTCCAATAATTAACTACTTTCAGGCTATCAGTCCTGCATTTTTTTCTTGGTACCATCTGCCATGTTTATATTGCTCAGTTAAATGTTTTTAGGCTACAGCACATCACATTACAATGTGAACAGGACACTTACAGTATTCCATATAGGCTTGTCATAAAAACTAAACAGCTTTAGTATGTCCAAGCAGTATCTAGATTAGCAGTTTTACCTTCAGCAGAAGGGACTTATTCCAGGAATTCACAAGTTCAGTACTTCTTAAGTCTTGCCAACTTATAAAATTATGAAAAGGTTTCCCTGTCCTCCTGAAAAACAGTATTTGAACATTTCCCCTTTAAAACTACAGAACACAGACTGCCAAAATATTCAACATCATTCACCATTTTCAGTTGGGACAATTAACACTAAGTCAATTCCTAAAATAAGTGCATAACATCCTGGTGGATTTGAGGAACTACTAAATAGGCATACACACACATTTGGAGTACTAGACTTCTCACTAGAAATAAAAAATACATATGTATTCATCTCTTCCAAAGTATTAAGAACAAAAAGGCCATATACTTACAAACTGTTCTGAACTGCTCCAGGGTGTGGCTGTGCAAACACAAGGGAACAGGAACAACTGACATTTTTTATTTCCAGGTTGTGACTTGACGGAGTTCAGCATTTCTACAATGTGCTCCCACTCCAATCCATGAATGTAAATCAATACAAATTCACTTGAAACAACACACAACACACATACCTGTGCCATGTAATGAAAGTTCCTCTTTGCGTGGAGATGCCAAGACCAGCAATTTGCCTCATGTGAAGTCCTGCAGCTAAAAACAAAACAGACACAAAAAAGCATTTATTTGAAGAAACAAACAAAACCACAGCTTCTCCAATACACCTATAAAACCAATGGGAAACTCAGGAAATGAATAGTTTAAGAGGATATAAAACTCCACAGATTGCCCAGCTAAGTGGCTAGAGCAGTGAAATGTTGGAGAACTCTGAGTCTGATTCCAAAGGAGATAAACAAACCCATGTATTTTCCAAGAGCAGTGGCAGCACACTGACCCCTGCTGCCTCCTGAAAGGCCTGCTGACATTTTACACCAACAACCCAGTGACAGGCATGCAGATTACATAAGCTTATAAATCAATTAAAATGTGCATTTCACATGGGTGAATGCAAATGAAAGCACAAACAGAAGTACCTTTACAGACCTACAGAAAGAATTTCCATAAAGAAACAAAACTAGCTTGATCCTGTAGGCAGTGAAGAGATTAATGTCAGTATCTCCTGATTTTTTACATCTCTTTGATAATAGTGTGTCTCATCTTAAATATTTAAGTTAAATCCTTCAAAATTCTTAAGAACAAATTTGCTTAAACCATGTACCACTGAATGCAAGACAATATACTTCAAAATCAGAAGTACAAAAAAAGTACATTTGGAAATACCAGCTTTGCTGTTAAACCTTACCTTGAAATAACTGTTACAGAATGTTTTTTCTAATATATATAACTGTAATTAAGTAGATATGTCCACAGCGATTTTGAAAGCAGCTCTGATCACATTGCTAAGCACCTCCATGCATAATTCCAGAGGCAAAATTACATGAAGAAAACATATATTAATAAATTCCACTTAAATGACAGACCACCTATTTTTGTCCTAAGTATTATTCCTCTGAAGGGCTCTCAAACCAGCTGCAAATAACAGGTTAAGTATCTCTTCCTCATACATGTTCTCACCCAAACTTTCACGTGCAAATTTACTCGTTTGTGTGAGCATATCCTGCAGACTCCACACTCAACACCCTCTCAGTGACAGTTACAGAAGGGGTTTCACAGAGAAAGCTACACATGCTCCTGCACCTACCCCTGCACTGGTCCTTGCATTCATGCAGGCAGTGCTGTCAAGCCCTTAGTCAGCTGAAAATTAAACCAGTGCTTTCGCAAGGCAACCTGCTCCAACTGCCTGCACAAGTGCTGCTGCTGGTGGGAGTGTGCAGGAGGAGGACCTGGGAGTGGGTGGCTTGAGAACAGCAGGATTTCTTTTCCAGGCAAAGCCATACGGGTACTGCTGCAGCTCACTCAGGATTGGTGGCATGTGTTAGTCCTCCCCATCTCCACAACCTGCCTGCTCCCAACACCTTCCCTGTGTCAGCTATCATGCTCTCTAGATGCTGCAAGAGTGGAGCAAACCGCCATTGAAGAGAAAACAAACCAAAACACAAACAAGGATATTTTTCAGATATGCTGTCTTTTGGATGGAGTGCCAGAGTAAGAGGGAGGGGTGGGATCATGCAGTCAGAAGTTTCTGCTTTTAGGTAGTACTGAACTACACCAGCTCATCCACTCACGCATGGAATCACATGTTTAGCTCCACAAGCCCTGCAAACCAAAGTTGCTATGCTTTCCTTCTGTTTCCAGACAGTCATTCCTGCCGCTGGTACCACACCCTCTCTTGCACCGGCACAAACATTAGTGAAGCTCTGCTGGCGTAAACAACTGGACAGTGATTTGACTCAGGAAGCTGCTCTGGACTTGAAACAACCCTGTAAAAAGAAGGGTGGGACTGCTTCTTTTGATAGCAGTGCGAGATAAAAACGACTTAAAAATAACTTGCCAACAGTGTGTCCAGCTTGGCCACAAGTTTCCCCTTTTAAAACTAGTTGAAAAATCTTGCTTCCTGATTTGCCCCAAAGAATGGGAGAGAAGGAAGACAAAGGTCCTTGAAGGCTGAGCTGGCATTGCTGTTCTCACGATAGAACAGTTGTGGCTGCTGGGAAAACCAACCAAGAGCCCAAAATAATCAGCTGCAGCTCACACCTGGCCATGGTTACTTTCCCTGTTCCCTCAGCAGCCTTGCAAAGGAAGAGACAAGCAGTTTTGCCTTGAGCCAAGCTTAGAGGCAGAGCAACTCTCAGAGACCAAGCTGCAAGAGGGGTTGAACGGGAGGAACTTACGGCCCTGAATGAGTGTGATGTACACACACAGGACAAAGAGGCTGGGGCACTGGGGGAAAGCAAGCTGGGGTGCAGGTGACAGCATCAGTGTGGCAATGAAGGTGATGAATGCTGGGTCACAGAATGCCACTGCTGGATTAATGTGAAAGCTGTGGGAGTTGTAGAGAGTAAGAGCAAGCTTAGAGGAACATCTAGAAAAGACGGGAAAAAAAACACATTAAGTTTGGCAGAAAAGGGAGTTGTGTGTATTTAGTGGGTGGAATACTAGGAAATTTTAGGCTAAAGTATAAATAGAAAAGAACAGCAATACAGAAATCAGTAAGAACTGTTTGTAGTTTGAAGGGGAAAAGCAGGAATATCAGGTTGCAATCAAGAGAGCACAACTCTGCAGCATCCTGCATTCATTCTCTCATACACTCACATTCACACACACAAAGTGGCAGTCGAATAATGAGGCACTGGAAGGGGAACAAGCCTCCTCTCTGTTCACACACAGAGGCCTCTGGAGGAACAGACTGGGGAAGGATGCATATACAAAAAGCTGGAGCAACAAGGTGCTGTCACCAATGTGTAAATCAACTATTCACTGGTTCTACTTCAATCCTAATCTGGCCCAACTGAAAGGAAAAAGGTGACAGAAATGCCCTACTTTATATAATGACTGAACAGACTCTAAAGCACATTGTAGACCTGTGCTCAGGGATGAATTTTCAGTACTAGTTAAAAATAATCTTACTCTCTAAGTAAACAACTTTACTGATTTCTATAAATTAATTTCACAAACTTTAAGCCCTTACCTTGTACAGCCTCTTTTATTACAGCAAGAAATTGACTCCATAGCACTTCGGGATCTAATTCAACCCAACCTGGATGAGGAGAAAGTGATTCCACCTGTTCAGGAAACACAAACAGCATTATTATTATCCCTAGCTCACAGAAACCAGCATTCTTGTGCATCTTGGTGCAAACAAATATGCTTTTGGTTTTTGTTGGATTCTGGAGGTCTTTTGAGTTGGTGGTATATTTGTTTTTCTTAATTTTCTGAATCTCCTAAGAGAAGAAACAGCAGTGTAACTTTTAAAACATGGTTGAACGTGGGTGTGCGATCTGTAGATCTCCTCTGTTCAGAGTGATAAAGCCCAAACCCAAAGGAACTGGGGAGCCTGTAAACCCCTTTCAGAGCTGCAAACTGGAAAGCAGGTGTCTCAGAGAACCTTTCAGCTCCACTGCTGGACTCAGACGTCGATGTCTCAGCTTCTCACTAGCAGCAGGGCACAGCAGGCCAGGGATCACCCACCAGAGGGGCTTCCAGCGAGAGGGAGGGTCAGCTCCACTGAGAGCAGCTCCTTCTACCTCTTCTACCTACTACTTCATACTCCAAGCTTTTCACTGCAATTGCGGACGGTAAAAAGTCCGTTCTGGAGACTGTCTTGATCACAAAATGACGAGCAGTACAAACCAAAAGCAGCCCGAAATTCACGTTCCAAAGTTAACACTTTTTCACGCCGCGCTGTTACATGACGGGACGCGTGTAAACGCCAAGTCCTACGCAAGTCTCAGCTATGCCCTACCAACAAAAGTCCTTTTGTTCCCACAGGGATTAGTCGATAAGCGACTGAAGCAAAGGCGGGAGCGAAGGCCGAGGCACCGGGGCGAATGCTGCGGCGGTACCCGCGAAGCTCGGCGGCTGCGGGTTTCCTTTCGCCCCGGCTGCCCTCGGCTGGGGGAGCCGGGGCGGACTCGGGGAATGCCGCCCACCGGGACAACCCGAGCTGAGCACCCGGGGGCCCGCGGG
>WEIV01011914.1:1679-14323 GCA_013390005.1 Calyptomena viridis
TTGAAGGAATTCTGTATGAGTTGCAAAGCTGTAACTTCCTTTTTTCTCCCAAGACTATTTAGTGGAACCTTTAGGCATTTCCAGAGATGAATAAGTATATTAAATGAATACACTGACTGGTAGGATCTTGCTTTTAATATAAAAACTAAATTGCATTAGGTGCTTTTAGCTTCTGTGACTTAGACCTGTGAGACTATATCAAGTTTTAAAACTTTATGATTTTGTTTTACAGCTGTAAAGAAGATTACACCAACACAACACAGAAGAAGTCTAAGTGATTCATACACATTATCCTAAAGCCAGCTTATAACCATTTGAATGTGCTGAATGCAAAGCAAATCCATCAAAATTCCAAGGAAGGTGCCAGCAAGAGATGGGGTTTATAATGGACTGAACAAGTTTCCTAGTAAGTGTTTTGATCAGAGTAATGATTTTTACTGTTTAAATAGTTAAATTGGTGTAATCCCTTTGGTGAATGTTTAGACTGCAATAAAATAAAAGCATGTTTGTGTAGGTATGTTAACTCTCCTATGGATATGTAAATCTCTTCCTACTGCTACAATGGATGTTCCAGGGAAACTGTTCCAGTCAGTCATTATGTAGTTAAAGTAATTATGGACAAGGTCACAGGAACAAAATTCTCTCTAATGAGCCTTCTTTTTCACTCTGGAGAAGTTCAGCACATAGGAATTCATGGATAAAATGAAGTTCGTACCCTTGGAAAAATACCTTCTCTTCCATAATGAGTAGGGAGCAACGAATTTAGGCTTTTGGTCAGCAGGAACAATTTGCACATTTATTCTGCTGAATGTTTCCCCAGGTAGATTCTTTTGATGTTATGGTGGTTTGTACATTTTTCATTGAATGTTCAGTCTAAGCTGGGATTCAAATCATCTTTCTGATTAAAGGTCATCTTTTTTTACCTGAATGTAAGTTTTTTTTACTTTATAATTTTATTTACAATTTCAGTGTTGCATTTCTCATTATTACTGTCACTGCAGTGTTTACAGGAATGGTCCTGATATTTTTGCAGTAGAACTTAATACTCCAGTGAACATTGGTTTTCAAGATAGATAAGGTTCCAGTGAATCCATTCTCAAGGCATTGTGAACCTTTCCCTACCAGATAACAACAACAAAAATGGGTTTGTGAAAATTTAAAAATAACATGCAATTTGTAAGGTGCTGGTGTAACTAAACTTATTTCTGCTAAGGATAATAACAGCAACAGAAACAAACTATATTGACGAAAAGTACAGCAAATTTTCATCCTGTGTAACTGAGTTATCTCTGTAAATGAGATACATGAGTAAATATCACGTCTGCAGAAAGCACATTTTCTGTTTCTTGCATGGCATGAGCCACTTTTCATGCAATGGATTTTTGTTTTTAAAGCCCACCCAGACACAAGAAAATGTTTGTATGGGACTGAGGTTTTATAAGCCTCGGGCACAGGCTCTGTAAGAGAAATAACAAAAATATAGCAAATCTCTGGGGTCTGGTCTTTGTGCAGGGACCATTTCTCTTCTTTGTTGTACAATACCTCCTGTTTGGAATAGATCCTCTAGGCAATGGAGTATTACATGCAATAAATAATGATGTTCCAACCAAATTTTGATTAGAGTTTTACCATAAACAGGTGAAAAGATCTGCTATGTGCCTTTTTGTGTCTTCAAAAAGGTTCCCTGTGTGTGAGTGATGGGTGTGTTTATCTGTGTCCATCAGGACAAGCAGAAATAGAAACAACTGCATTTTGAGTTTCAAAGCAGTTCATACTTTTCTTCTCTCAATTTTCCTTAATACTCTGATGACAAAATGGCATCTCTTCATGTTTGACAGTCGTAGAAACAAAAATCAATAGAATTCTTGGGAGTTTGCAAATCTTTCTTCATAGTAACATATAAATATCAGTGTTTGCTGAAAGAGGAAAAGTGGTCTTTTACTTTTTGTAAAGTATTTTAGTGCATGTCCAAAATGTTTGGTGCTAATGTCTTGCTGAGTCTGTTCTGAGTATTTTGCTGAAAATTAGAATATACATATTATATAAAACTAGTGTTGCCCTGTCTGCTGCACTAGAAAGTCTGTAACCTCTTCAGGTGGGTGGCAGCTTTTAAAGAGACCAGAACTTTATATTGTCACTAACACCATTTTTGGAAAATGACAGTGGCACATTTTAAGTCTGTTAGACTCTATTAAATTCTCATTAATTTTGCAGTTCTAAATTCTGCTCTCAATAAGAAGTATTAGATTGGAAAGGGCAAAAATTGTTGATATGAAATCCAAAGAATGCACATAAAAAGGTCTCTGTCTCCAAAAATTTAAATTTTGAAAAAAAAAGGTCCCGTTTCTTTAACTTTTTTTTAATATAAGCATTTTAATATTTTAAATTAGACTTAGAACAGTTTTCATAACTGTGGCTTTATCTCCCTTACAGGTGATTCCAAAGGTGCTGCTACAAAGGGTGTTTATCAGTTGTGACTTGTCCCTTTACAATTTGACAATCTGGGACCTGACCAAGACTCCTCTTGTCATCAGGGTATTTATTTGTTCTCACCTTATTGTTGAAAATTGTATATTTCAAATTGAAATTGAAACTCAGTACGAATTTTTCACTTCCATTTTTTTTCTCTTTTGTAATTTTTTGGGATTTAATTCTGCAATGTTTAGTGCAAATTCACATATGGTATCAAAGAGGTGGGATACAAGAACTAAAATCTTTAGACACTGGCCAAATTACCACCATTTTTAAGGAAGAAAAGCAGAAATTCTAGTTCCAGTGAAGAGGGAAAAATATTTTAGCTGTAGTGCTAAGCAAGCTGTGCCCAGTGCTTTGCATAACCACAATAGTTGGTGTAAATTTTGTTCTGTTTGTATTTCCTTAAAACTTTCACTGATTCCCCTGATGTCAATACATTTAATGAGTTGTAAATCAGTGCCAAATTTAGCTTCTACCTGAAGCACTAAACCAACAAAAGCAAAGCAATTCTGAATTCACTAAATCTTAATGTTGTTTTAAAATAGTTTTTAATGGGGTTAATTTCTTTAGGTTTTTCTTTCTCTCAGGGTACTATAACTTGATTAATATAGTTTCCTTTCATTTTGACATTGTAACACGGTCTCATTAGGCCTGCAATGAAATTGAATTGCCGTCATAATATCACATCATAAAGGCATATTAAGAAAATCTCTATAGACTTCTATTGGAATCATTTTTCCATCATAACCTTAATGTCATTGAAGAAGGCTCTTCCTGAGTGTAGGGAGAAAGCAGAGGAAGAAACAAACTGGCTCTGGGACTCTCATTTATAAGACCTAGATTTGTCTTATATTTCTTCCCAGTTATAGCAAGCTAACTGGTTTAAATTTTACAAATAAATACTGTGTAGTATCTCAGTTATAAATCCAATCAATTTTATTGCTTATTGTTTGGGAATTTATGTTGACAAATCTCAAAAGCCTTATAAGCCAGTTCTGCTTTGCTAGTTTGCAGAATGCTCTTCATAACTCCTACTCTTACTCAGGCAAGCAAAATCAGTGTCATCCTTTTAGAAAATGACAAGATATCTCTGACATCTTTTGGTGGCAAGGAGGAGTTGACAAACTTCCAGCTACCTTTTCATCCTTCTTTATTTTATCCATAAAACAGATTTTAATTTTCTTCACTAACTCACTGGTCTGATTGGTTGGCTGCATTCTATAAAGCTGAACCAAGACTGGTTTTGCCAATTGATTACAGGGCAGAATTTAAAACTCAGGGAACATTTTCCTGAAGGTTTTTTGAGCATATTGCTGAAGTTTATTTTTTGGACCGAATTATTGTGTTTTCGTCACCCTTAATTGTTTTAACAGTGTCTGGGTGGATTAATCAAGGAATAAACTCAGACAGTAGGTGGTACATAAAGTTAGACATATATATTAAATCTTATTAATGGGAGTAACATATTTTAATGTAAATGAAAATATCTGCTTGAGTGGAGAACAGATAATTTATTAAAAATCTAAGTGGTTAATTAATTTTATGAAACTGTGGTGTTTCTTCTACCATATTCTGTCCTTTTCCAACTGGTCTAATAAATGAGAGCTTTAAAGAAGTTCAGCTGTAATATCACAATATGTGATCTAGATGCAATATTTCCCAGTCATCTCAGAGACAGGAAAGAGAATATGGTAGGAAAGGTTCAGGTTCTGGTCAAAATAAAATAGGGTTTTTACTGAAAGATCGAATCCACGACTTGTCTCATTCATCCTAAAATTTTTCTTCACACAGAAAGGAAGGTAGAAAAAAAATGATTACTTTGAGTAGTAAATGGTCTCACTATTGGTGGAAGTGCCAGTCTCCAAAACAGAGTGAGCAGGGGTTATTTAGGAACACCATGAGCACAAAAAAGTCCAGTTCCACAAAGTACATGTGTGAGCTTGAAGGTTTGCAGGAGCAGTGGAGCTGTGGTGGTGGAGCTCCTCTGAATTCCTTCCCTCCCAACTGGAGTCAATGGGCCCATATCCCCTACAACGGTGTAAAGGGCCTGGCAAGGTTTATATTCCTCTTATTAAAACTTTTTAATTGGATCACATTATTTGGTTTAGCGCTTTGCTGATTATTAATTTTTTTTCAAGCTTGGTCACTGAACAGTTGCAGTTTCCACCACAGAATGCAGATGCTTTGGAAGAGTGCAGGCTACAAAAGACAGTTTGAAAATTGAAATATCTGAAGACATTTGCATGACTAACTCCCTGACTATCCTGGATGATTAGATCTGCTGAAGTCACATGTTTAAAGCATTCAGCCAATTTAATCAGTCTGAAAAGGCTTAATTTATTTCCAAGTGTTTAGTGTGATTATTGGTTTAAATCATAAACAAAAGTTGAGGGGAAAAAAAAAGCTGTGGGTGGTGCATCACTTATTACTTTATGTAACAAGGCATGATGATATTTCATGGCATATTCTGACACAGAAATATGTGCATATTTTTTTCATATTGGCAACTGTGTATTATGTTAAAATAAAATATGTAGCAAAAGCAACACCTCCCTCCTTAAATCAGCCCCCACTCCCTTTGCAGCCTGGATGATCACAGCCTGAATTTTCACAGCTCCTGAATCATTGAAGTACATGTTCAGTAGAGAACTACAGAGCACTGAGAAATGATGTGACAAGCAATTCTCTTTCTCTCTCACTTTCTTTCTCTCTTGAGTCTCCTTCCCAGTTCTTTTAAACGAGAAAGAAAATTAATTTAGGTGATACTCAGCACTGTTTATAAGAGCATAGAAAACCAGGAAAATGTCTAATTATAATGTTTTTTGTTGCTATTTGAAATACAGCACAAAAGCAGTCTGAACTTTTCAGAGGGCATCCTTTATGAAGACATTATTAATCTAAGGAACAATAGCATCATTTATTAACTTTGGCTGTATTATCATTCTAGGCTTTTGTGTTTTGGAGGTATCACTGACACATGAATTGACTGATACATGCAGCATGCCTATGAGGTAGGTAAATAATATTAGAACTGCTGAAATGTGTATCCCCAACTAATTGTTTGATGAAAAATTGTTTGGTATTATTCAGAACGTTTGCTGGGATGACTGGGGAGATGTTTCTCAGGTTTTACATTGAGAAACCAAGAGTGCTGAAGATGAGTTTTCCTCCTGGCAAAGAGAAAGCCAGTTTTAAAAGTGAGCCACAAATCATGGTATTGTTGCAGTGTGACTTTAAATACACCACAATTCCTTCTACAAGGACACCGTGGGAAAAACACAACAGGCCTCTTGTACAGCCCAACGTGGTGGTTGAGTTTTACCTGTTGTACACCTCCCTTTTTAGTGAATGCACCTTATGGGTTCCTTCTTGAAAACTTGGTTTTGTTTCAGCACACCAGAAAGAAAAGCTCTTCCCAAGCTGAATTCCTAAATCAAGCAAATCAGTGTTTTACTCACACAGGGTGTCACTACTGTCTTGGACGTGCCCCCCTGAGCTGCTGGGGGTGCTCATGGTGCTGCTCCTGGGTGCAGCAAAATTTGGTCCTTCCCTGTCCTGCAACAACTGAAGAGTTTAGGGACGCCCAGTTCGTGGGTTGTCACAGACATTAATGAACAGACCCTGACTCCCTGCTGACTTCTTCACGTCTAAATATTCAGTTTCACAAAAGCAACAAGGTAAGTTGTTGATGACATATTTAATCTCTCACCCCAAGTGGCCTCTTGGGCAGTTCAGAGCAAAGATGGTGTTTGGGAAGTGTAACAGCCTGGGAGGTGGAAGGATGGAGGCTGCTGTGACTGTGCCACTCTCAGTCCTGTGTGGCAGCATCTATGGTGAGATAAATCAAGTGGAAAAATAACCTTCAACAATGGCTCCCTGAGAGCATTTCAGAAACACCCTTGAATTATTACAGTGGTGGGTAAGCAGAATATCAACATGATCCTTACCTACTTGTACAGCACTCCTGTATCTGCAAGTATGTGTAATATTTTGGACACCACTAATGTGGTGTGGTAAATTTAAACACCAGTTTAAATTTAGAAATTTAAACCTTCTGTTCTTCTTCTCCACTGCAATTATTTCTTTCATTTAGAAAATTAACAGATAATTTTGGAGTTTGTTCCCAAGACTGATGATGTGCTTTCAGGCCTCTGTTAGGAGAAAAGTGCAAAATAAGTCATTTGGAAAAGAATAAGATGCAGCTCAGAGGGGAAAGTTAAAAAGGTTGTATGTAGGTGGTGCCATGGGTAGAACAGCCTTTGACTTGGGGAATTTTTAGTGAATTTAATTTATTGGCAATTAATACCAGATTCTGGACAGTAATCTGGGTATTAGGGGGAAAAAAACCCCATAAACATTTAAAAAAATAACTTTCTTCCTCCTTTTTCAGGCTCAGTTTAATGCAATCACCTGTCACTCTCTTCCTAAACTCATCCTTCTGTCCCTACCTGGTGTGGGCTGCCCATGGCTGTGGCTTCTCAGCAGGTCTCTGTTTACCTGTAACCCTAAATTCCACCAATTTCAGTTGGGCAATGGACTTTAAACTGCTCTGTAAACCAGAGAGGTGAGGCCAGGGATGGTGGGAGGCTCAGCCATCCTGCGTAACAGAGTTTTAATTACTGGGTGTGAGTGAGGAGGAGGGGAACATGATGGAACTTCAAGTGTCTCCCAATTGCTTCAAAGAGAACGGGAATAATTTGTTTCCTATTGCTCCTGGGGACAGGATAAAGAATAATGGAATTAAATGGCAGCAAAGCAGATTTAGGCTAGACATCAGGAAAAAAATTCCAGCTGTAAAAATAGTTGCACTGTAGAATATATTGCTTGGGGAAATAGTGGAGTCTGTCACTGCAGCACTTAAGAGCAGACTAAACAAGCATTTTCCAGAGATAATTTAAGCAGAGGATGTCTTGCTTTGGCTTCTGAAGAGTAATTAATTCAGTTCTCCAGATCCACCTTTCTGTTCTCTGATGGAAGCTGATTCCAACCACGAAATAGATGTGATTTTGCTTTTGAATTAGTTGCTTTAGGACAACAGTCAAGTGATATCTCTCTCCAGTCCACTACAAAGATGAAGACAGAAGAGAGACAGGTTAATCTTGTTTTATTTCCAGGAGTTGTTCTCCATCGCAGAAAGGCTTTTCCTTCCAGAAAGAGATGTTTCTTTTGCTATCTAGTTCCTGGCTGCAGACTACAAATTACAGCACTTTATTTTCTTTGTATGTTTGTCTCTCTGTTTTCATCACAAGTGGAACATATTTCGCAAAGATGTTGAACTACAGTGTTGATACTGTGCCTGTGCCTGTGCATGACTACCTGGGTAAACCAAGGAGAATAACCTCTCACACTTCATGTGCTGAGGTCAGCAGAATAAGTGGCTAATGCATCACAAAGGGAACTTTATGATCACTCCTGGAGTTACGTCATTTCTAAAGGACAATGTCACAGGATTAATGATTATATTTTAATTTTGATGCTAGCTCAAGGTAACAATCATGCATTCTTTAACATATGCCAGGGCAGCATTTAAAAAGAATGCCCCTTTAAAAGTAGCAGACCATACTAAGCCTTCAAAATGTCACTACTTTTTTTCAACTATCACTTGCTTATGGCAATCTTTTGACAATTTTATTGGAACAGATAGTTCATTCTGACAATATTTTAAGAGAGAAATTGCACATAAATTTTGTTAATTAAGGATTTCTCCTAGGGAGAAATCATGGCAGACTGAGTAACTTGTACTTTAGAACATGATTATTCCATTTGTGCTCTTGGATGATGAACTGGGTCTTTCCCTCTTTTGTCACAGGCATTTTGTACCACTGTCACTGTCTCAAAGGTGTTGCTGTCTGCATCAAGTTGTCTGAATTCAACTTGATTTTTACCTTGATTGCTCAGCCACCACTTATTTGGTATTTCAACCTAGAAAACCTCTAGGTCTGAAAGTATGGCATCATTTTTCAAAATGTTTTCAGGCAGTAGAGTTAATAGAACTAAGGGTATTTTTTGAGGACAAAACAAGACTTAAATGGTTGGAAGAACAAAAATTCACCAATTGAAAATGTTCACTCTTGGTATTTGGGCTTATCTATGATTTCTGGACCTTGCTGATGACATAAATAGATAAAATTATTTAACATCATGCTCTCTGCTATTTGATGTTGTTTCTTATGGACATTTGGGCATTTTCACAAAAATACTCTCTGCTTAATGTTTAGCTGAACTCAGCTGTATGCCATTCCAATAATATCAGTTGTCTGGGCTTGCTGTTTGGAAATTTGCATCCCTCATTAAGATGTGTTCTGGACATTGTGTTAGGATATAATAGGGTTGGTTAGAACAGGACAGGATATAAGGAATTGCACTAGGAAACATTTGGTGAACATCACAAATGACAAGTGGCATTATATAAATTTTCTGAAAAATATTATTAGAGTGTTTCAGCTAAAAGACTTGTCTTATCTACAAATGTTTTCTTTTAGGAACACCTGATGATTAAAAAGATGACAAAGTTTATTTTCAGTACTCTGCATGAAAATATTTTTTGTCCACTGTAGATTTCTGTTATTATATCTACATGCAAATAAAACTCCATTTTTTTAGCTGCACAAGCCTGCCAGTTTCAAGCAAGAAAATCCTCATCTCCACCTCAACATGATTATATTAAGTACAGGATTATGTATATAATGCATGCACAAAATTGTTCTCGTTTTACTTTCATGCGCTCTGTGCCAAATTCAATTTGAATTTATTAAGTACAGTCTGATTTGATAGTAGTCCATGGACCAGGAAAATATTTTTGGTGAAATTCTAACAGTCATATCACATTATGTAACAAATGTCTTGTGTCATGTGCTATTATTTCAATTTCAAGATGTTTGACACGATGTAATGTGATCTGAGGTAGAGTAAGTGATGTAGAATAATGCTCCATGCAGTGTGCCAGGAACATGTTTCATGTTCCTGAATGTTCTTTAGCTTTATGTCCATATTGCTGATCTGGAGGGGTAAGTAATCTGTTAGTAAAAGTGCAGGTATGGCAAATATAGGGAAAACATCATGGGGAAAATCCTGTGCAGGAATCACAGTAATGAGTGGCTTCATTACCTTTGGATCAGACCTATAACCTTTATATTTGTACTGCATGTGACCTCTCTGAGAGCCAGGAAATGTGAATGTATTTGCTGCAAGGATTTCCTCGGATACACCTAACTTCTCATTTGTGGTGTCTCCCACAGACAGCTCAGCCCTTTCTTGAAATTCAGAACAAGCTCCATCATGCTGTGCATTTATATGTAAATGTTTCCTGCTTAGTGAAAACTAGAATTTCGCAACCTGAACTCTGACTGCCAGGGAATATTAGGTCAATACATATGAGCTGATGTCTGACACTGTCAAGATCTCGAAAACAGTGAAGGCCTAAGTTTAAAATCTCAGTTTATTGTGTTCCGCTCACTTTTCAAAGTGTAGTTAAGCAGATAATTTCACAAACATTATCTTCCCCCACTTGCTTTGTCAGCCATGTAACATCCCAGATTCTTCACATGTCTTCCAGAGATTTAATTCTTTTAGACTGACTGTTTACTGACAGCTGTTCTCTTCTTACCTACTTGTTTTCAAAGGAAAAAATTAAAATGTTAAACAGTATCTATTTGCAAAATCTTTGCTTAATAGCTGGGTTCACTGGTGGCAGCCAGGAAGTTGTCATTTCTTCTTCTTATGTTGGAATGCGGATCTAGGGAGAGTAACCAGGGGAACAAGGAATTTTCTGTACTTGTGAGCTCCACAAATGAGTGCTGGAGGCATTGCAGGCTCCCTGTTATCAGTATATCACTGAAGCTCTGTGCAAACAGAATATAAAAATAATGCATGTAGAAAGGAAAAGGAAGGCAGGGTATACATTATGTAAATTTACTAAAAAGCCCTCAGAATGATTTGCATGAAGTAATGTGGAAACCGAGTTTATAATAGGAATGGAGACCTTTTCCTGGCTTTTTGCTGGTTGTTTGTGCTTAGTATAGCAATGTGCATATCAAATAATTGGGAAACTGCTCGCAGTGGTCAGAAGTTTCCTGCTGTGTGCAAAGGTTCCGTTCACAGCTGTGTGGGGTAGAAAAAAGTTTGTGTTGAAAACTGAAGAAAACTTGGGATTTATGTAACGTGCTCCGAAAATAAGTAAAGTCCTGTAAGACAGTACTGGGCTTAATGAAGAACTTCTGATTAAGCACCATTGCATGGGAAAAGAGTGACCTCTCTTCTGTATTTTGTATTTTGTGATTCCCATTTGTCAATTCATACTTAGTCCAAAAAGAAAGAAACAAGCAAAACCTTTGGATTTCTGCTTTCAGTTAGATCATGACTTGGGTAGGCTTTTTTAAATGTATTTTTGTGTCATCTTCATGGGTCTTATTCATCATTGAGTTACTCACATCAGACAAGTTTACACTTACTTTGTCTTTCAATACTTCTTTACAACAGAATTAACTTGTAATGAAATCCTGTGAAACTCGAGGTAACAAAGGACAATCTTTTTCTTGTAGGAGCTGACATTTCTGCCCAGTGAACCGAAGTTTTGGCACATGTGCACAGTGGAATATTTCCCAAATATTAACTAATGAAATAAAGAAGCAGATGAGGAGGTAAGTCTTGGGACTTGCTGTGTGGGAAACGCCACGTGACATAATTGAGGTTTTCCTAAATGTAGGACTGTGAGATTGAGAACTTCACTAGAAGCAGATAATGTTCAGCCTTGCAAGAGCTGTAGTTGTTCAGCTTGTAAATTTGTGCATGGACAGGGAAAATTTGATTTCTGAAATGTCCCAATATTATGTGTGGTAGGTCTTGTATTATAATTTGGATTATGAGGAACAGCTGCAAATATGATGAATTTCTTCAGTTATTTCTTTTTTTTGTTTTGGTTTGGGTTCCTTTTGTATTCAAATTTACAGGGAAATTTAATGAAATGGCATGTTTAATTCTGAAAGAGCCATTAGTTGCTGAAAGGTTAATTTAAATAATAAGTTACACCTTAATATGATGATTGCTACAGTGGTATCACCTATCATGGAACTGGAAAAAAATGTTAGCTTTCCAAAACTAAGGTAGTTGTATGTTGTGTATTTGCTTAGAGGTAAGGAAAAGGTCAGGTTGTATTTCTCCTGAGTTTGTGCTCAGATTAATCTCTTTTACTTTCCTTTAAAGTATTTTTTTACTCTGGGAAAAGTCTAGAATGTGTTTATTGTCTGATGGAGGGACTCTGACAAGATGGATGTGAGTAGGAAGGAGAAGCACGAAATGGAAGAATGCACAGCTGGGTTGGACCAATTTGGCTGTGATTTGGTACTTTATAAGGCCCACTCAATTCCCAAAGAGCAACCTGACAAAGTCTTTTCTGTCCAAGTCTCCTGAGTAAAGATGATGGATGAGGGGACAAAACCCTTTATATGAAGGGAAATGGTTAAAAATGGGAGTTCAGTACCTTTCTAAGGGTATTCTTACAAAATCCTATTTACTTACTGAAAACCTGCAGAACCTTTGCAGTCCTTCAACATTCCTGTATGGCTTTAAATGAATATGCTCTGATGGTAGGATTTTAAAGAGTGTCACAGGAATAGAGATAAATATTTCAAACAAGCCAGATTCATTAAATGTTGGGTTTTTTCCTTCTCTTTTCACTAAATATCAGCGATAGCAGGTGATGGATTTAAAGGAAAACTCAAAAAAGGAAACACTTGTTTTCTCACAAGTGGTGTACTGTGGTGCATTTAAATGCTTTGAGTGGAGCAGGCCTCCAAAACACATCCAGAAGGAATGTTTAGGTAAGGCTTCAACAAAAATAATGGTTTACATTCATATATATTCAGCTTTCCAACTGACAGAAATGTGTGGAATAGTAGGGTCTGGATAGTCTGAGACACTTCCAGATGTATCTTGGGGCCTTTTATGATGGACTCCACTACAGTAATTCACCCTGACCTTGGTTGTACTCAAGAATTATAAAACATAGTTAATGAATTTGAAACTGTTTTCCTATGGAAATTTTGGCCAAACATGGCCTAGGTGTTCTTACTGAATTCTCCACGCTGTCAGCCATCTACAATATTGCTCATGTTGGCTCAGCACAGCAGCCACTCTTGAAGAGATTGTCCTTTTTCCAAGTCTGTATTCAG